>RQTK01000561.1:259230-275032 GCA_003991915.1 Elysia chlorotica | reverse complement strand
GATGATGATGATGATGATGATGATGATGGTGATGATGATGATGATGATGATGATGATGATGATGATGATGATGATGATGATGATATTGTTAGAGTACCTTGCACTGGTTTAATCACTCAACTCAACATTCAAACGGATCAATAATCTACGTGAACGTTTCTATTTTCTTCTTATGTTGGCATGCTATCCATGCGGAGATGCTTTTTTTCACGACCATCACTTTTGAATCCATCTTAATCCTCAGCAAGACTTTTTTAGTACAAGCTAAATCATCGTCTTTATGGATAATGGCGGTCTAAGTCGTCCAAATTAGTTTTAGTCAATATGGAATGATACTCAAAAGAGTCTTTTTGTTCACCCTACTTACTAGCCTATTATTTACAGCGCAATGTAAACTGGCCTGATCGTGCTTAACATTTTAATCGTAGAGTTCACTTTGGCTCTAAAAGCAAAATGTTTGTTTATATTAATGACTTTTCTTATAATTTTGGTAAGCCCGTGCTTAAGCGTGTGTGTGTGTGTAACCCTAATATACTATTTTGACCAGCGAAAAAAAGCAGGAAGAAATTTCATTACGCCACTCTCTAGATTAACCTAGTGAGGCGAAGAGTGTTCAAGCCCCTACCCTTTCATTAGACAGTATAATAAATGAGGGCTAGGGGCCACAACCATAATACCTCGTTGAAAGTGGGTGGTGTCCCATCAGTACAAAAGAAGGTCCGTCTGGGGGCAAGCAACAAAAAAACACGTCAGGAAGTACTGGGAACGAGCGTTGTGCCGATGATGGCTTTCTTGGGCTGTGGCTTTCTGGGGCTTCCTGTAGGCTGGACAAGGACCGGACAGCCAGGGAAATTTGAACCTTTAATTGGACAGCTCTCCTTAGTTAACGCCGGCTATTGCGTTGAGGGTGGGTTTTTTGCTCTTTATCTCTATCTCTATGTTTGTCTGTCTGTATAAACTTCTATCTCCTGTTTTTCCCATGCTCCTTTTCTTTTTATCTCTTTCTCTCTCCCTTTCTTTCTCTGCTAAGTGTTATTCTCTTCCCTGCTCTATGGCCCTCTTAATGTCTCGGTATCGCTTTATCATTCTTTCTCTTTAATTCTCTCTCTCTCTCTCTCTCTCTCTCTCTCTCTCTCTCTCTCTCTCTCTCTCTCTCTCTCTCTCTCTCTCTCTCTTTCTCTTTGAAACCAGATATTCAGATTCTTTTATCACTAGAGCTTCATGTGAGGATTCTCTGACAACTTCGGACATCCGTTACCAACTTATTAGAGTAACAGGCTGAGACAGAAGTCATGATATCACCGCACTGTCTGCCGTGACAGCACATAGAATCGTTGATGTCAGAAATAAGGCGTGGGATACTTCCACGACAAAGCCAAGAGCTGATTGTGGACGTAAATAAACCAACCAAGTACGATGTTGGTTGAAAAAGAGGAGAATCTCTCTCTCTCTCCTCTCTCTCTCTCTCTCTCTCTCTCTCTCTCTCTCTCTCTCTCTCTCTCTCTCTCTGACTCTCTCTCCGTTACCAACTTATTAGAATAACAGGCTGAGACAGAAGTCATGATATCACCGCACTGTCTGCCGTGACAGCACATAGAATCGTTGATGTCAGAAATAAGGCGTGGGATACTTCCACGACAAAGCCAAGAGCTGATTGTGGACGTAAATAAACCAACCAAGTACGATGTTGGTTGAAAAAGAGGAGATTGGATAACTTTATTATGCGGTTTGAAAAATTGCGATGAGTATGGTATGCTTAGTGCTTATTATATGGGTCATGGTATTTAAAGAACTAGGACAAAAAGAAATCTAAAGGTGATTTTTTTTATCATATCGCTTTTTTATTTCTATTAAAAATATAAGCTCCTCTTTCAAAATTCAAATCACAGAATCACATTGTTTTCTCCAAAAGCTCAATGCAAATAGGGCTTATTCAGCAAACAGAGCTTATTTTAACTCACTCAACATCTAGCTCTACCGAAGTCAAGATCCGCGAGAGTTGTTTCTTTTTTGCCTAACACGAATTGTGTTTCTTTTCTTCATAAAAGACAGCCCACACTTATCTGTATCACAAAAGAAAAAAAAAGATTAAAAATCCTGGAACAAACATTCCGTTACGAGGCAAGTTTCGCCGCACACGCCATGGATAAAAAAAACAACTTCATATATTGTGTAGATTTTAAGACGGTTTTTATTTATTTTGTTTTGGTTCGAGCCATCTCATTGAGTTTGTATGAAATTTGGCTGAGGACAAAATTGAATTCTTACTGAGACTGTGTGGATGATGTGATTTGTGTGAGAAGAATAAGAGAGGGGCGGACTTTAAGGCTGGTGGCAGAAAGAAGTATTTTAAGCGTAATGTATTTTTATAACATCTTGGTCAACGAGATGGCTCTGAAGCTGGCTACTCCATAGAATATCAGTAAAATTCAAGAGAGATGTAAGGTTGTAGTTGTTATTTTATTTCAATATTTACCATAAAATTTTCCATCAACTATTTTTAGTTGAAGATTTGTAAGATTTTTGTAGATTACAAAGACTAGATCGCTCGGAGAGAGAGAAAAGAACTATCCATACAAAGCTTAAGGAACACGGGAACTATAATTTTCTGTTGAGAGCTGTCTCGCCTCTCAACCTTGATGACGAAAGATTCATTGGAAGAACTTTACTTTCATAGGTCGCAAAAATCCCAGCACATCACTTCACAATCTTTAACAAACGCAAAGATGGAGACGTGGATTCAGTGAAAGCGATCGGTGATATTGTTATCTGTTGTAAATTACTATCAAAACTCCAAATCAAGTTTGTTTCCAGGGGAGTAAAACCAAATCGTATAATATATAGCGCATCCTACTATTTAAATTTGTTTGTACGTGTACTATTTAAATTTGTACCACAAAACTCTTGAAACTTCGTGCGATTGTAGCCATAAGGCTTGATTGGCAAAGGATCTACACATTAAGAGAATATAATGACTGATTCGACCAATGCCGCTACTATACCCTTGAAGTACGTGGCCTCTCCATTTGGGATTAGTGTCAGATAGATCAACCTTTACAGCGGAGGGATTAGGGGAACATTACCTGCCCTTCCCATACATAAATCTCCAGGTATCCTCTCTCCTGTTTTTTTTTCCTTTCTATATGCCAACCAAAGAAGTTTTATGAGGATCATTTCTAAGGTACTTGCTGCCCTCCAAGAGGTCATCAGCTGCCGCCATATTAAGATAATCTTTGCAAATCTTCAACCAGATTCTCTAGAAAAAAATCTTATGAACATAGAGCTATATGAAAAACTACTACTCTTCAAGTGAAGAAGAAAAAAAAAGATACTACCATATTAAGATAATCTTTGCAAATCTGCAGTCAGATCCTTCAGGAAAAAAAATCTAATTGACATATAGAGCTATATGAAAAACTACTACTCTTCAAGTGAAGGGGTGGAAAGGGTATTGCGCTGTCTTGAATTCGTATGGGATTCGTGTTAAACCTATTGGGAAAAAAAACGCTTTAGCCTAGCGCTCTACGTTGTTTCATCTATATCTACACTAGCACAGTTTTACCCTAGCACATAATACTTGCTTTAAAGAAGATAAAATTCATTCATAAAGAAATACCTATGGCTAATTGTAAGCCCTCGTTAAGGCTTCCATAAGAGGTTGCTGAATTGGTTATTTTACGATGCCATTTTTCCTATTCTTTATATTAATAGTTAATTTGATGAGGGGTGCTTAGCCATTGAATGGGGCTCTGGGTAATATACCCAGTGATTATTGGTCATAAAGAGCACAATCCCTTGACCATTAGATCGATCCAAGGCTATTGACCGGTCATACTCCTTGCCTATAAAGTATGGAATCTAAAAGCTGAAAAGAATGGGAAAAAATACCAATATAACGTTGTAGCCCACTAAGGACTCCTCGTAGTAAAACAATGGTTCGTGAGCCATTGAGAAAATAAGAGAGAGAGAGAGAGAGAGAGAGAGAGAGAGAGAGAGAGAGAGACATTATGTTATACCATGTCGAAGTTTCCATCCTTAAGTTTTATGCCAATCGGATATAGTGTTATAGCTCTGTTCAATTGAGCCCTCTAATTTTGTTGTTGTTACTCATGAGCCTGGTATGTTTTATTAAAGTGAAGCCAATCTCCAGCCTAATTCTGTGACGAATATAATTCACAGTTAGCCTAGGGACCATGGCCTTTTTTGTTCCGGGGCTTGACAGCTTGTCAGATTTTGAGGTTTCCTCCACACTGATACCATTGAAGTTGGCTGGGGAGGCACAGGTCAAACCTTCCCTCATCATCCAATTGTTTTGTTGTTGGTGGTGGTGGTGTTGTTTTGTATGTTGTGTGTGTTGTTTTTGTTTTGTTATTTTTTGTATGGGCGATTTACAAGACAATAGCGTGCTGGTGTAAGGGCGAGAGAGAGAGAGAGAGAGAGAGAGAGAGAGAGAGAGAGAGAGAGAGAGAGAGAGAGAGGGGGGGGGATTGGGTGGAGTATTCAGAAACAAATTAAATTATTATTTCAATGTGGATCATTTCTCTTCATTTTTCATTGTTCCGTAATTACTATTTGGGCAGTGACAGAGTTGCTGCACCTGTGATCTTCTTATGTGCTAAACGATAATGAGTTCAATCAGGGAGGTATCTTTGTTGGTTTGTTTGGGGGATGTGTGCGTGTGTGTATGTGTTTGAGCGAGTAAGTGGGTGAGTGGGTTTGCATAGAGAGAATGCGTGTGTATGAGAGAGAGAGAGAGAGAAAAAGAGACAGAGAGAGAGAGAGTGAGTGAGAGAGAGAGAGAGGAGAGAAAGAGAGAGGGTGAGAGAGAGTGAGGGATTGGGTGGAGTATTCAGAAACAAATCAATGTATTAGTTCAGTGCGGATCATGTCTCTTCATTTTTCATTGTTCCGTTATTACTATTTGGTCGGTGACAGAGTTGCTGCACCTGTGATCTTCTTATGCTCTAAAACATGAGTTCAATCAGGGAGGTATCTCTGTTGGTTTTGTTGGGGGAAGGTGGGGGGTGTGTTGCTTTTTTTTTTAGGATATGATGCTAATATTTTTCTCTCCTCTCATGACAGAAAATTTCATAAGATTTGGCGTTTGCCTTGGGTATTACAAAGTTTGTGTTTGTATGTGTGTGTGTGTCTGTCTGTCTCTCTCTCTCTCTCTCTCATCTTCCTCTTTCTCTCTCTTCATCTCTCTTTTCCTCTCTCTATTCCTCTCTTTCTATTTCTTTATCTTTATCCCTATTTGGTCTCTCTCTCCATCTCTATTCCTCTCTTTCTCTTTCTTTCTCTCTCTCTCTCTCTCTCTCTCTCTCTTTCTCTTTCTTTATTTCTGGTCCCCCTTTCTATGTCTCTCTCTGTATCCCTATTTGGTCTCTCTCTCCATCTCTCTCTCGCTCTCTCTCTCTGCTCCTCCTTCTCTGTGTGTATTTTCCTCTTCTTTCCCTTCTATTTTAGAGAACCTCAAACGATCTCAAACTGCACTCTGGTGTTAGATTTTAAAAAACAGCTCACACTCCGACAAAGCTGCGCCTTCATCGATTATTCATCGCCTTGTCCTAAACCAAATTTATTAACAATCAGCGGGAGACAAATCTTTGGTTTCCGCTGGGAAACATACTTTTCAACTTTTACTCAGAGTTTTACGTTATGATTGTAACAGGCAAAACTATTGAGGAGGGCTATTTTCATAATGACATATAAAATGATTATAGATTAATAGGAAATATAAAGCACAAAAAACACCAACAACACTGAGTTCGAGAAAGTTTTTTCTTTTTTTTTTTTTTCGTTTTTCCTGTTGTTGATAATTGTATTGTTTAATTTTTCAGCACTTGTTCACAATTTGGGGAAGGGGGATTATATAACTCCATGACAAAAATAAGAAAACAAGAAAAATACATTGATAACAAAAAATGAAGCAACGAACACTGTGATCAAGCAGGATTGAATCGATTTTGTTGATTTTCCCGTTTGTTGTTTTTTTGTTTTGTTCTTGTTGTTATTGTCGCTGTATTTTTTATCAGTGGATTGATCACAATGACCCCTTGAAAAATTCTTGCAAACACGCTCATTGCCCATAAATCGATCGACTTGTTTTGCATTGAACCAGAGCTTGTTTGTGGTTGATGGGATGGAACTGGCGAATGGGGCGAAATGGTAATACATTTGTCTCTCAAGCGGGACACCGAAGATGGTAAGTTTTAAATTTGACTTTTGGAGATATTTACAGCGCCTTAAGTAGCATCAAATGCACTGTAAGAGGTTGACAAAATTTTAACTATATCAGTTATAGAACCTGAGATAATCCTTTGTACTTGGAATTGAATACGGTCAGACTAGAGTGCTTTTCTTATGTTTAGAGGGCTCTAGCTCAAAGTTTATATCAGCGACTTGTGCCTAATGTCAGACGTCAGTCTTGGGGCCTGTCCACAATATAGCCTATATAATACTGATGTTGGACGTTAAACCAACTCAACACAACTCAGATCTGTGCTTAATTCACCCTGGTTGCCTCACATGTCTGATTGTGTCCCCTGCTGGTAGGGTCAGTGCTAGTATACTATAATGTGACCAATTGAGACAAGAGTTCTGGTATCCCTGCACTGTCTTTGTGTGTCAGACGTTAGTTTTGGGACCGGTTTACGATATAGCCTTGTTGTTGACGTTGGACCTTTAAAAATCAACTCACTCAGTGTGTAGTTGATGCGACTCAGAAGAGAACATCTTAATTATACAGTGGTGTTTATAAATATTTCAAGGGGTTTATAGATAATAATTATTCATGAATATGCGAAAGCTAGCTCTGCAAAATGTGCATTATTTCCATGCAAGGTAAATTAATCAACATCACAACGCCATCGAAATAAATAACAGTGACATAAAGTAAATACGTAGGCCTAGTATCGCATTATATTGTCTATATCCAGTTTCGTGTGTTATGGTTATAGTCATCACTAGATTGAGAGAAGGAATTTTTTTAGTCAAGATCCACCAACGTGTAGTGAAAATAGAAACTCTGTATTTCACTAAAACTTAGATTTTAATTATGCAAAATTTGCATTAATATCATTTGTAGACTTCGATTATTGTAGAAATCTCTTATATCATGTGATACTTTCACTCCACTCTATAGCAAATTGATATTATTTCTTACTCTTTCATGGTAGACGACAATTACATTATACTACTGTACACAGTGAAAGGAAAAAAAAACAAATAAAAAAGTGTTGAGAAAGAGGAAAGTGCTATAAAGATTTGATAATGTGAATCGATTAAGCCACAAATAAGCCGTTCATCCAAATTTAGACAAAGCAGATGAGAAAAGCCTAAAAGTTTTTGAAGAATAATGCTTTTTTGTACAGCACACAAAATTTTCAAAACAAACTTTATTGATTTAATTTCGTTGGGTCTTTTAAAGAACCAAGTTGTTTATCAAAGATGAATACCAATATAATTATAGTATAACAGTAAACCCCTGTCCCTGAACATGAACAAAATAATGTAATCTGCGATTTGTTTTTTCGTTGCTTTTTTAGTCACTCTCTGGTTTTACTGTAAAACTCATAAATTTCGAGGGAGAAAAAAAAGAATCAAAATGCGTTGCAAGACAGCAATTTTCATTTCTGTTTCGCAATGTTTGTCAACCAACGAAAACGCTGTCTCTTAGTGGACTATGTTTGCGCTGATGATGAATATTTTTCTACATCATATTCATTCTTTCTTTTGAAGAAATAAATCAGTGTAGTGTAGCGAGTAGTCTGTTAATAATAGTCTGTAGTTGAAAAGATGTCATGTTTGCTTCGGAGAGTGGCTCGTCAAAGCAAACAACACGAAGGACAAACTATAAAGGTTTGCAAACAAAAGAAATTGCAATGAGTGTGCCAAGATGTTTCCTTATATTTACAAGGAGAAAGAAAATTAGTTACAATGAACAATATTTATCTGCCCTCTCCTTCATGTCTTTGTTTTTTTTTTTCTATCTCTATGTATCTCTGTCTCTGTCTCTATGTCTGTCTGTCTCTCTGTCTGTCTGTCTGTCTGTCTGTCTGTCTGTCTGTCTCTCTCTCTCTCTGTCTCTCTCTCTCTCTCTCTCTCTCTCTCTCTCTCTCTCTCTCTCTCTCCCGCTTTACCTCTATTTCTTTATTTTTCTCTTGAACAACACACTCCTTTACCGCTTTATAACAGTTTTGCTTTTTTTTTTTCGTTTAATGACTTTAGTTTTGACAAGGAAATTATCTTAAATGTTTTTTTTACCTTTGAATGCTTCCATAAGATTTGCCCCTTTTAGAATTAAAAAAAATGTCTAAAACTTGGCATGTTAGTTAGTTTTTATACTGCATGCATTTTATAGCCTCCCTCATTCTGTTTATTATCACAACACAGCTCCAGATTTTTCCTCCTACGGTCGGGTAAATACAAATATCGCAGAACCCTAAGATTCTGAAGAAAAACAGGAGGCCTCCAACGTAAACTTAAAGCTCATTTTCTTTTCACAATCTTAAGAATGGACTGAAAATCCAAGACATACCAATGGGATACCACTGTTTAGAGGTTTAGAGTAGTGCCTCAGACCCATACGTATCGAACCATTTCACGATAATTATTTTGTGTGTGGTGGATCAATCACAATCTTTCTCTCTCTCTCTCTCTCTCTCTCTCTCTCTCTCTCTCTCTCTCTCTCTCTCTCTCTCTCTCTCTCTCTCTCTCTCTCTCTGTAGAAGGCTGTTTTAAGCCCCCAAGGGATTTATCTGGAAGTCACTATCTCTTTTTGTAACGTTAAATTTACTACGACAGTAAAGGATTGCCTTTCCAAGATCGTTTCATCGTTTTCTTTGTCTCTTTTGTCTGTTAATTTTCTGTATAGTTGTTTTCGCTTCCTTTGCGAGTTTTTGATGATTCTTCTTCCATGTAAGACTAAATCCGGTTCTTCGACATGTAGGCGTTATAGGAGTTAAGAGCTCTAAAGTCTTTGGTATGTAATATGGGAGGTGAGGAATAAGAATTATGCTCTGTGATCTGATATTTTAATGGTTTAATGTGGGCTAGGGCAAAATTCACTTAAACTCCTTTTCCATATTTTCATAAATTTTTTTTTATACTTGGACCACCACTATGTTTTCCTTAAGACTCTGTTCTCTTCTACGAAGTATTTTGAACAGTTGTGTCAATTTAAAGAAAGATTATAATTTTATTTCATCAACATCTCGACAAACTTGAAATTAATAATCGTGAGTTTTACAATATTACATTTGTATATGTCTTAATTAAAATGCACCTTTTTAGATGCTGCTTTGGAATACTTCGATAAAATTAGTTTGACATAATTATCTCGTGCTTAGTGGTTATCAAAATCAATATCCTAAACTAATTTGGACATTAAACAGAATAACGAATCTTGCGCACAAAAAAAAAACTGCAAAGACTTTCATTCTAATTAGTTTTTCTCCGCACGCTCGCGTGATACAACTCAACCTGACATATCCCAGGACAAGTTGGCTGATTAAGCCTGTGAGATTGTCTCTACTAATTTCCATGGAGTTTATCATGGACAGACGCATACCTGTATACAGCAGCGTCCAACAGCATCCTGTCATCAGCTTCTGTCACGCAAACATCGATGGATGGGTCTGGTCTATTATATGATTAGCCGCCCCAAGTCCTGGGTCTAAACATCCTATAATACAGTATAAACAGTACATGAATCTGAGTGGGCAAAATAACGTTGTTATGAACTCTTTTATAGGACTTAAGATGAACAATGCTGTAGATTGTAGGAAATTCAGAGAGCTTAATCAACAGTGCTCTTAAATGACAAGACGGAGGTAAGAGGTTCGAGTCTCATCTGGTTCCTTTCGTGTCCGGTTAGGCTATGATTATTCAGGAAAGCCAAACACGCCATTTTCCATCTGTGAATTTGTTTATTCACAATTTCCTAGATAGTTTATCATGCTTCAGGTTCTATTAGATTTAATTTCCAAGTTGTTGCTTTATTATATAAAGTTAAATAAAACAAATTAAAATTCCATTATCGAGCATCCTTATTATCAGCTCCTGTCACGCTCATATCGATGGGTGAGTCTGGTACTTTATAATGATTAGCTGCGTCTTGTCCTGGCCCTAGTAGGCTTTATAAATAGTACATGGTTGTGAGTGGAACATCTAACTTTGTTATGAAGTCTAGTGTTGAACTTATGATGAACAATTCTGCAGACTGTGGGAGTCATATAGCTTAGTCGGCAGTGCTTTTGGGTGGCAAGACGGAGGTAAGAGGTTCACTTCGTGTCCAGATAGAATTGGATTCTTCAGAAAAATCAAATATTATGGAGGTAATGGGTTTAAATTCCAGGTGATCCTATTGTGTCTATGATAGGCTGTGATTCTTCAGATAACGAAATACTGTAAATTACCTATTCTGAATGTGTCGATTAACTTTTTTAAATAGTTTATCTGAATTGTATTCTACTTGTTTCCTTTCCCAGTTTTATTTACTATAAAATGAAGCTGAACAAAACAAATTAAAATTCCATCATCGAGCAACGTTATAAGCTCTTGTCACGTACATAGCGATGTATAAGTCTGGCCCATTATATGATTAGATGAACCTTGCTCTGGCCCTAAAAGGCTTTATATATAGTACATGGTTGTGAGTGGAGCAACTAACTTTGTTATGAAGTCTAATGTAGAAATTGAGATGAACGATTCTGTAGACTGTCGGAGAGTCATGTAGCTTAGTCGGTAGTGCTTTTGAATGTCAAGACGCAGGTAAGAGGTTCGAGTCTCATATGGTTCCCTCCGTGTTCAGATAGGCTATGATTCCTTAGAAAAATTAAATATTACGGAGGTAATCGGTTTGAATTCAAGGTAATCCTATTGTGTCTATGATAGGCTATGATTCTTCAGATAACGAAATACTGTAAAATACCTATTCTGAATGTGTCGATTAACTTTTTAAAACAGTTTATTTGAATTGGATTCTACTTGTTTTCTTTCCCATTTTTCTTTACTATTAAATGAAGCTGAACAAAATAAATTAAAATTCCATCATCGAGCAACATTATAAGCTCTTGTCACGTACATACCGATGTATAAGTCTGGCCCATTATATGATTAGATGAACCTTGCTCTGGCTCTAAAAGGCTTTATATATAGTACATGGTTGTGAGTGGAGCAACTAACTTTGTTATGAAGTCTAATGTAGAAATTAAGATGAACGATTCTGTAGACTGTCGGAGAGTCATGTAGCTTAGTCGGTAGCTCCATGTGATCATATTGTGTCTAGGATATACTTTCATTTTTCCAAAATTCAAATGCTGCAAATTACACATTTTGAATGTGTCGAAGGACTTTTTAAAAATGGTTTATCTGCATTGGGATTCTACTTAGTTTCTTTCCCAATTTTTTTTCTATAAATGAAACTGAACAAAACGAATTAATATTCTAAAATCGAGCATCTTGACATCAGCTCCTGTTACACCATTATCGATGGGTGAGCCTGACTCATTAGATAATTAGACGCTCCCTGTACTGTGCCTAAAAGGTCTTATAAATAGTACATGGATGATGGTGGGCCAACTAACTTTGTTATAGAACTTGAGACAAGCAATTCCGTAGACTATCGGAGAGTCAGGAAGCTCAGTTAGCAGTGCTTTTGAATGACAAGACAAAGATAATAGGTTTGAATTTCAACTGGTTCCCTATATTCTGATATGATTCTTCAGGAAAGTCAAACATAACATTTATGTACGTGGTTGTATTGATGCACTATTTCCTAGATAGTTTATTTCGTCATACATTTTGCATGTATAAGGTTTCTTTCAAAATAGTAAGGTTGTTTTATTATGTAATGTTCCACACAACAAATTATTATTTCAGCATCAAGCAGCGTCCTGTCAACAGCTCCTGTCACGCGCATATCGATGGATGATTCTAGTCCATTATATGATTAGCCGCTTTTATATATATATATATATATATATTTATAGGAATATAGATAGATAGATAGATAGATAGATAGATAGATAGGTAGGTAGATAAGTAGGTAGGTAGGTAGGTAGGTAGGTAGGTGGATAGACAGACAGACAGAGAAAATTTGTTGAAAAGAAAGGGGTATGACAAAGATAGTCATACTTTATAGCCATGGGAAAGAAAATCTACATAGAATGAATGAAATGACTGTCTGTGTAAACAAAAAAATCATGACACTAAATGACTAATACTCTCAACACCCTTCTCTGCCTCTCGATCCTAAGGCATGGTACATGTAGGCCTAGATCTATGTCTCATCCTTGACAAACCAAGGGGAACTACCCTGGGAGGTAACTTAAAACCGTTTTCTAAGACATCAAGGTAATCGGTTTAGTGTTGTGTACTGGGGTTCCCGTAAGGTTTTGTCATCAACGCGTGTTTGTAAACGCCTGTAGTTTAGATTAACACAGACATCAAAGTACTACCAGATAGTGCGAAATAGTAGGAGGTTTCACGTCGAGCATTTTACCGCATTATGGCTCAACATTCTTCTTTTGTTTCTTAAGCCTTAGTAAAATCTCAGTATGGATAATTATTGTTCAACCGCCTTAAATTCAATAAAGGAATAGAGTGAGCATGCCCCATCTAGCTCCTCGTAGGAATATCACTGTGAGCTTTTTTTGTGAAACGTCTCACTATTATCAATAGAATCTGGTACTGCTGTTGCTTTATTTTTTGCAGTGTCTGTCAGGAAAGCAACATTCTGACACCTGCAATTGAGACATTCTTGTCAATATCGACCTTGATTACTTCAAATCAGCTAGAAGCTTATTCTAATTATGATTTTGATTCTTTTAACTGATTATATGATTGTGTCAACATAGTCAAGTGCAAAAAAAATCATGAATAAGAAAAACCAAATTTCGTTCTTAAATGATACCCTTTTCTTAACAAATTCCGACCTTTCTTGTACATGAAAAATAGTTTGCCCTTTATGTTGCTAAAACGGAATACAGCTATTTGTATTGTTCACACATTGTGTCCGACCTTTGCTGTTAGCCTGTTCTGCTGTTCTGGCAGGAATCGTATTTGTGTTGACGCAGGAATGTGCAGCGATGATGGCGATCAACCTTCGCCTCAGTAAACAAGATGGAAAAATCAAGATGATCCTGGGAAGCTAGACCGTAAGCAGTATCTTAACCTAAGTTCACCAAAACTTAGCGTACGTACGTTTATACTTAGACGAACGAGCTGCATACGGGCCCAAAGGTTCCACAGAAGTTGTCAAATGCCACAGATATTGTCAAATGCCACATACATTGTCCAATGCCACAGACATTGCCAAATGCACACTTAACTACGTTGTATGTGTACCTGCATTGTACCCATGTGACATTAAAAAAGATGCTGACTATACTTCTCGCGCTTTTGAGGGAAAATGCAATCAATAGTTTGGGCTACTGCAGAGTTATAAATAGATTGTATGTATATCGAAAGTGTTTAGAAACAGACAAACAGACAGCATACTCACAAAATTAAAGAGAGGCCGATAGACAGAAAGAGAAGATCCACCTAGAGAGAGAGAGAGAGAGAGAGAGAGAGAGAGAGAAATAGAGAGAGAGAGAGAGAGAGAGGAGAGAGAGAGAGAGAGAACAAGAGAGGGGGTGAGATGCAGAGAAACAAAAAAATGTGACTGGTACATTTTATATTGGATCAGAGCTCCAAGATGTAAACAAGCTTTGGTTAACTCTAACAGATGATCTCAATTTGCTGTACTGTCATTTATGTCAGGTTTATTGTTGAGCCATTCAGAGACAATGAAGTAGATACTGTGTACTGGCTAAAAACATGTTAAACAATCCCTGATTTGATTGAAGCGAATGGACAATAAGAAAGGCAATCTCGTTCACAAAGCATTTTAAAGAGCCAGAATTTGTAGATCATTTCTTTTCTTATCTGTCAAGTATTGCATTATTAAGTCAGCTTTGAATTCTTGCTCTAAATAGATGGAAATCATCAGTATGTCGCTTCTATGTGGTCCAGTCTTCTGAGTCTCACAATTCGAGGCACAAAGAAAACTTTTAATTATTATGTTGCTTTCAAAAAGTGTTTATTATCTATATAGTTATTCTTTTAATTCGAATTATTATTCCTTTTTCTTTGCCCATCACAACTGAGCCGCAGTTTATCCGAATCTAAAAAACAAGACGAACAATAATCTATCCATCTTGTGAAAGAAACTAAAGAACAAGTACACTGCGGCTTAGTATTCTCGAGTATTCTCGCAGGTGGTTGTCTATAGCTGTGACTTCTCTAGTGATATCAAATATGTCTGACATGACAACGGGTGTCAGTTTTTATTGGATTCCAGGTACAGTAACAGTGACGCTAAAAGCCATATGTATACCATTCTCGTCATGGGACCTCTTTTTGTGTAACCTGGCCTTGCGGTGCTACTGTTGTAGTATAAATGGTCTCCATTTACTAGTAGGCCCTTCATAGTGCTAATGTCGTAACTAGATTGTTTTTTTTCTTATTGCTGTTATTGTTATTGTTGTTGGTGGTGGTGTTGTTGTTGTTGCTGTTGATATTGTTGTTGTTGTCGTTGTTGTTGTTGTTGTTGTTGTTGGGATTATGTTGTTGATACTATAGGTCCTATATATCGCTAATATCATCACTACATTGTTATTGTTATTGTTGTTATTGTTATTGTTGTTATTATTGTTATTATTGTTGTTGTTATATTGTTGTTTTTTTGTTGATACTGATGATTTCGTTGCTGCTTTTACCTGTGATTACATACATTCTTCGACTCACCTGAAACAAAATTATGACAAAGAGATCGTCCATTGGTCTGTATTAACAATTAGTCGTAAGTGCAACGGTGCCCTAAACTTAGACCCTGGGCTAAGTGTACTGTTGAAATAAAATCACTTAGTGCTGGTTCTAAGCTTATACTAATGTTGTACATACTTCCCACTGTTTGGAGGCGAAAGATTTATGCAAATGATTATAAAAATACAAGAAATAAATTACAATGGAATCCATTAGAGAACGTTCACAGGGTTGTGTTATTAGATTTTATATCTAATAGTCTCTTAGATATATCACCAAAGTAGTTAATGATACTAAAGGTATATATATAAATCACTGAGACAATAAGGCAGCCCTCGGAGGAGCGACACGCAATGTATTTAATGTATTTCATAAGTATATATATTTTGTAATAAAATTAATAAGGCCATTCATGTGGGTGGGCTTGGCTGATTGCCAATCCCTTGCCATCAACATTACATCTATTCTCCTCAGTATTATTTTTTACCCTCCGAGGGGCTGCCCTATTGTTTTTTTTACACGCCTTATCTTTTGCACAGGCGCAAACAACATGGGAGAAAAACAAAGCGAAAGGATAACAAAGACATAACAAAAAAAAAGATCGCAAGAAACACACAGACCAGCAGAAGCTTTTCTGTTTCTCTATCCATGGTCCATCCAGACGGTTGTGCCCCATCCCTCACCGTTACACCTGACATGTGAACTCGGATTCCACTCATTCCAGAGTCAGCGCACATTCCATCTGGCCTTGACGTATATTGACCAGAAACGCTCCGTGGCCCGCTTGTGTCGGACGGAGGGACTCAGCTATGTGACTAGATACTAGTTAGGTCTATGTTTATGTAGAGGTTTGCTTTGTTAGGTTAAGTAGGCAAAGTAGACAGAACAGTAGCAAATTAACCAATGATTGCTGTCTCATCACGACTCTCTCTCTCTCTCTCTCTCTCTCTCTCTCTCTCCCCCTCTCTCTCTCTCTCTCTCTCTCCCTTCT
>RQTK01000561.1:128575-238239 GCA_003991915.1 Elysia chlorotica | reverse complement strand
TGAAAAGAAAAATACAGAGAGGAAAAGGGTAAGACGAGCACATTGAGAAAAATAAAAGGGGCAGGTTAAATAAACTACTCGCCACCTCCGGTTGCATAACGTGCTACATGTACGAGTATCTCATTTCTAAAATACTCTAAATCTTTAGTATTTTAGAAATGATACAGGGCTTTGTAAAAAACTGAGTTGACGCACTGTACGATCAGTGGAATGTGGTAAAGGTGAGGAAGACTGCATGTAAAAGTCGAGGGCATTAAGTTAATTAGATCCAAAGCGGCAGCATGCTTAAAGAGAGAGAGAGAGAGAGAGAGAGAGAGAGAGAGAGAGAGAGAGATTATCTGTGCGAGAGACAAAGAGGGAATAAGGAGAGAGAGAGAGAGAGAGAGAGAGAGAGAGAGAGAGAGAGAGAGAGAGAGAGAGGGGGGGTGAGGCGCGATAAGCGAGTTTTAGTGAATAGAGAGAGAGAAAGAGAGAGAGAGAGAGAGAGAGAGAGAGAGAGAGGGTGAGGCGCGATAAGCGAGTTTTAGTGAATAGAGAGAGAGAGAGAGAGAGAGACAGAGAGAGAGAGCGTGTCTGTGTGTGTGTTGAGTACAGAGAAAAAAGGACAAAATAATAAGCGAGCAGGCAGCCGCCCCAGGGCATCACCACCAGGCTACCGGAGACGTGTATGGCAGAACGCAACAGAGGGTGACAGCTCAGGAGTTCTGTACGGGCTTGAACTGTCCTACACTCGCCAGGTCGGTGACAAGGCATTTTCCGGGGCGAGCTGCCAGCGTGAAAGCTTTGGTGCTGGATGACAGCGCAGATCCGGCGGTGTCAGTGTGATAGAATTAATATTAATGAAATAAATAACTAGAGGGAAAGTAATTTCAGAATCCCCCATTTCTTCCTCCTTAGATATCCATTTTTTCCTTCGGTATCAATAACAGTACGCGCTGCGGTATTTGATATTTATGGAATATCGGTACTTTGTATTTCACACCCCTCCCTTTTTTATTTTTTTTTTATTTTTTTATTTCTCTGTATCAGAATCAGCATAAACTACCGCATTTGGTGTTTTGGAAGGCAGGTACATTGTACTTTGCACTTGTACCCTGAGTGAAGATAAGCCCGCATTTGCTCGATAAGTATTTTCTGGCACAAAATGGGATACCATTAGTTGATAGGAGGGCTTAAAGACTTAACATTTCTGTTCATTACCATGCCTTGCTTAAAACGACCAAGAGGTTATCCAAGGTGTGTATTAAGATTGTTATATCGAGAGGAATCATAAATATGGTTCAAATTTGACATATTTTATTTTGTACAAACTTGTAATTATTTGCATTAACTTTTCAAGCTTCATGAAGTACTTTTTGAGACATGAAGCTATTGTGGATACATTGCGAAAGTATCGGTGGATCGATTTGGTGATGATTTGACATCCAACACATGTTACTGATCGATTATACACCACACCATCAGATATGAGTCCACACTTCATAACTTAAGGTGGTTTTGCGATATCAACCATCCACTACATGTTAATGCCCAACATCTATATTAACACAAAACATTATTTCATAGAATAAAAGTATAAGAGAGATGCTTTGCATCAGAGAAAGATGCCTTTCTTTGTACTAAAGAAGATTCGAGTAAAATTTTACGCTATGCCTGTCACTTTAAATTTTTCTTTATTTGTGTTCATTGTTATTGAGCTGATTTATTAAAACCTTTAAGTTTTTCTTTGTTAATATGTTTCAAACAGCAACAAGCCAACCAGGTTGTGTGTACAACAAACGAAAAAGGTACCAGGATATAGGGCCAAAAAAGGTGCTGCAGTTTTTATTGAATGATTATAAATAGATAAGGCAAAGGAGACACAGAGAGAGAGAGAGAGAGAGAGAGAGAGAGAGAGAGAGACTGGGATGAGTGGATACTGAGAAGGATACTGGGACAGAGATGCAGAGGGATAACAGTTAGCAGATCTATTACAGCAACAACAAAACCAAAAACAACAAAAGAAAGAAAGAAAGAAAAGAACGACAGAAAAGAAAATTAAAAGCAAACAAAACGGAACCACAATTGCCGCGGACGTCTGGACGTGTCCCGTGGTCTAGAGCTTATTCACAGTGCAATTCCATTTGGCAGCAGCTAACGCCTAGCTAAGGAAGAGAGGGAAATTATTGAGCCCCTCTTAAGGGTCCGGGGAAGTGGTGGAAGTGGTAATGCCCCCAGGGGTGCCTTGTCCGACACGTACCACCAAGCACGGGATATCATGTGTAATTCTCCTGCGCTCCCGAGCTTTCCAAAGTAATGAAAGTGGATAAAAAGGGGTGCCTTGTCCGACACGTACCAGAAAGCACGGGATATCATGTGTAATTCTCCTGCGCTCCCGAGCTTTCCAAAGTAATGAAAGTGGATAAAGTTTGCTTGCGCTTTGCCCTCATGCTCACACGGGCAATCCGATAGCGATCTCGGGTCTATAGCTGCTTCATTAGATCGAGGCCTTGTGATAAGACAGCTAAGAAGGTTGTTGTAGTTGTTGCTGGTTTAACGTCCAACATGAGCAACCATTGTAACCCATGCCCAACACAATGTGATATAAGGTATCTTGCATACCATGATTCTGAATGTTGAGCTGAGTTGAGTTGGTTTTAACGTCGAACATCAGCACTATATAGGCTATATTGTGGACGGAACCCGAGACTGACGTCTTACAATTTTATGTGCTGCCTCACACGACACAGGTTGGGGATACCATGACTCCTGTCTCAGCCGGTCACATAAGCTGACACCGTTCTTAATGTTGAGTTGGTTTAATTTCCAACATTAGCAACCATTGTAACCCAACACAAGGTGGTATAAGGTATATATGCATACCATTCTGAATGTTGAGTTGAGTTGAGTTGGTTATAACGTCCAACATCAGCACTATATAGGCTATATTGTGGACGGTACTCAAGACTGACGTCTGACAATTTTATGTGCTGCCACACACGAGATGCAACCATTGTAACCCAACACAATGTGATATAAGGTATCTTGCATACCGTGATTCTGAATGTTGAGTTGAGTTGAGTTGGTTTTAACGTCGAACATCAGCACTATATAGGCTATACTGTGGATGGACCACAAGACGGACGTCTGACAATTTTATGTGCTGCCACACACGACACAGGGCGGGGATACCATTACTCGTGTCTCATCAGGTCACATCAAATTGACACTGACCCAACCAGTAGGGAGAGAAATCGAACCACTGACCCTTGCGTCGGAAGCCGATGTTCTACCCCAGGGCTACCGCAGCCCCCCTCGGTAAATTAATCTCCATCGGCGCTAAATCATAGCTCTATCCAAGTTTACGAGGCTAATGAGCTATACAAAAAAACAACCCATACCTAAGGCACGTGTAATTATGTCATTCATTCTTGTAGCGCGGCTCGCAAAGCCTGCATTCAGCCTTGCTTTACAGTGGGAAAAAGAAACGTGCAAAATCGTTGTTGGCATTTTTAATGGGCCTGATCGGTTAGAATTAATTCCGAAATGTAAAGGTCTCTCATCGTAAAATGTAAGAGTGGTCTTAATGGGAGTCAATACTTATACAACTAGTACAAATACTACTACTACTACTACTACTACTACTACTACTACTACTACTACTACTACTACTACTACTACTACTACTACTCATCTTCTTCTTTTTGTTGTTTTCTTCTCGTTGAGCCTCTAAACCTCTTTCAACAAGCACAATTTATCTAAAACGGAGTCTCTTTTACTTGCGGCCTTTTACCTTGCCCTTCTCTACAAGATAACCTTAGAATAATGCCTATTTTTCCCATATACTTGAGTGACTCACACGAGGGCTCATGTAATATGCTTAAGATATTTTATTCGACTTCTTTCACATCCTTTGTTTTCACGAAGATATTTTTGCATGAGCCAGTGACGGGTGAGGGAAAACTCATGCTTAAAAAGAAAAAAGATATTGTTCAAGGATAAGGTTACAGTTAGGTATAACGATAGCAGCATGTCTTTGGAGGCAACCGCACTTTTATCTTTTTAACCCTATGCGGTTTCTCTTGAGATGAAATTAAAATCACACAAACGGGCAAAGTTTACAAAAGATAAGATAAATATAAGAACAAAACACATGGACAGTATTATCAAGCTCAAATAGACAGATAGATAGATAGATAGATAGATAGATAGATAGATAGATAGATAGATAGATAGATAGATAGATAGATAGATAGATAGATAGAGAGAGAGAGAGATGTTGCCCTTTAAAAATTACTATACATTTAATACATTATATAATTTTGCATATATTTCAGCGATAGAGAGAGGTAGGAAAACGAGAGAAATAGCGAGCGAGAAAGAGATAGAAACGAAGAGAGGAAATAGGAATGAGATAAAGGCTGACGTCAGAAAAAAGGAAGACAAGCAGACAGACAAAGAAATACATGTGCAAACTAGGGATGATGGCAAACTAAGGGTGGCGCATCATCAGTTCAATGCGCTCGAAAGAATACCACAATAGCGCCGCGAAAACCAGGCCCCATTGAGGTGATGCTCTGGAGTTGAGAGAACTAGGGGAGAGCTTTTTTAATCAAAAGATGAAGATCTTGTAAGCGGCTCGATGGTTAGTGTGATCTATTTTTTATATTTTAAAAATTCAATCATTAAAGAAGTAAAAACTGTAATGAAACCTGAAAATGCTGTTCACAGTGATTGGGTATAATTATGTGGACATGTTTGAGAGAGAGAGAGAGAGAGAGAGAGAGAGAGAGAGAGAGAGATTGTGAGAGAGATAGAGAGAAAGTAAGAGAGATCATGAAAAAGAGAGGGAAAGCAGACAAACAAATAAAAATTCATATGCATAGACAAACTTTTCAGAAGTTCCATGCGTTGTAAAGAAGCTCACAATAGCTGCGCGAACACAGGCACTATTTAGATTATGCTCCGCAAGAGAGATGCAGTTTTTTAATCAAAAGATGAAGATGCTATAAGCGTCTCAGTGGTTAGTGGGATCTTTTAAAAAAATATATTTTAAATTCAATCATAACAGAAATAGAAACTGAGGGCGTTGGAAGTTGCAAGCCGACGTCTTGATGATGAGCCGATAAAATGTGGATGGAATTTCTTTCTGTCTGTTTATTTAATCCGAGAGAATAGAAGATTTTCGGCGAGATTGAGGTGTGTTTATCATTAAAAGAATTTTGTTATCAACTTTCCAGACGAATTGAAATGGGGATTAAATGCTATGGTGGAGAGGAGTTGGGTAATCCAAGACGAAAATGGTTAAAGAAAGAACTGATACCGTAAAAAATTGCATTGAGCAATAAGTCGGCTGAGGATAAAGATGATACCAATCATTGTGAACGTATGATGCTATGCATGGAAAAGGCAGAGAGTAGAAGGGATGGATATAATAATGTTAGATTTAATTCAGAAAGTAATAAGAGATGTCATTGAATCAGTCATTGTAAATAGGTTACTCGTATAGCGAGGCAAAATAAAGATTATCTTTCTCTGTTCATAAACAAAACGCGTAAATTTAATTTTTTTAAGAGAGAGAGAGAGAGAGAGAGAGAGAGAGAGAGAGAGAGAGAGAGAGAGAGAGAGAAGTTACATTTTAAAACTGCCTTCAAGGCGCGATTTTAATATTTTCAATATTCATCTGTTAACAGGCACTTTTTTCTCAATGTACACATTTAACTGTTCAATGTCGACATCCACGACAGCATGCTTCATGAAACACAAGATGCTCATGATTTACACAAATGTAAAAAAGGCACTTCTCAGTAATTTCGACGATAAATTCCTCTGATCACCTGGAGATCTTAGATTCACTGGGTGACTTTGAACAGTTTTATTGAGTATAATAAATAATATCCTGACAATTTTCCCATATATTATCATGATATTGGAATCTAACAAATATTTTGTTTTTCTTTTTTTTTTCTATCGCTGTACAAATTATTAAGCCTCGGGTACCGTCATCCTGTTTAGTAATGTCAATATGGTGGAAAAAAAAGGTCAAAATAATTTTGGTTGGGCTCAGTGTTATGATGAATTGCCGACCAAAGCAAGGTGTTAAATTAATTTGTTTCCCAGAATGCTCCACGCCCATACATCGTTTTCTTTTCATTCGCTAAATAAACAGTCTCACTCTCTCCCTCCGCTTCTTCTTCTCTCTCTCTCTCTCTCTCTCATTTCAGTTTCCTGCAGTAATCTCAAATCTCCCCGGTCGCAAGTACTGTCTCAGTAGAGACATTGTGATTTCGACTCCTACTGGTTGGGTCGGTGTCAGTCTAATGTGACCCACTGAGACAGGAGTCATGGTATCCCCGCACTGTTTCGTGTGTTGCAGCACATAAAATTGTCAGACGTCAGTCTTGGAGCCCGTCCACAATATAGCCTATATAGAGAGCTTAGAATGCCCCAACACAAAAAAGGCTGAAATCTGGGGGTCATCATCCGTTATCGTTTCGTGGATCGCACATCATGTAATCTCTCTCTCTCTTCTCTCTCTCTATCTCTCTCTCTCTCTCCCTCTCTCTCTCTCTTTGTCTCTCTCTGTCTCTCTCTCTCTCTCTCTCACTCACTCACTCACTCACTCCCTGTGATAGTTAGTCCGTAATAACTCACACGCTCAGATTTAATAACCAGGTTTGTTAAGACTTCCCGATCGGGCGGATGGTGACAGGGGAAAAAATGCGTTCCAGAAGGAAGAAGATGAAAAAGCCCATCAAGAAATACAGCTGATCCGTGTGATTCAAGCAGGAGAAAATATGAGGGGAAAGTCTGAAAGAAGACAGATTGACAGTAAATATTAGCTCTCACTATTATGATTAATAAAAATCCTCGAAATATCCCAAGCGGTGTGATGGGTAGGACAAAAAGTAAAAAACTAGTAGGGACTTTTTGAGGAACGGATTAGGAAGTTCAATGGTGAAGATGGTGTTCGTAGGGAAGCAATAAAAGAGACAAGAGAGAGAGAGAGAGAGAGAGAGAGAGAGAGAGAGATGCCATATTTATGTTATCAATTTGTCTTTTTTGGTTAACATTTAGTCTTAATTGCTCCTGTTTTCTCTCTCACTATCTATTCAAGACAAAGAAATTTGAAAACATGCAAAATGGGTATAATTTTTTAGTAGTTTTTAGCGACTTAATAGAGCAAGACTTTCACACTACATAGAAACAGTATACATTGATAACGATAATTGGCGGAAGTTTGCTCTTAATTGCTATAAAGGCTCAAGAGATGTTTGGAAGGGGGTGTTGAGTGAGAAAAATCACGTGTGCGTTAACATTACAAATTACCTGGCTGTTTAGTGCATAGTGAGTACATGTATACGACTTGTGGGCTTGATACTAGACAATTAAGTCTTTGTATGACTTTAAGTGCACACGATGTTTCAAATGGCAGTGAGAAAAGCACAGTGGGAATAATGAAAGAAAAATCGAAAAGGGTTTTGAAACATGCGTTGATATCAACTATCATATTAAAACATTACCAACCTTTCTGTCCAGGAAGCTGGAGCTAATATTTATTTAAGAAAACGAAAATACCTATAGATCAGTGTTTCAAAAAAGAACTTCGAAATCTTTGGAGGATTATACTAGGCTCGTACGTATTTTAAAGAAATTTAACCCTAAACAAGGCTAAATGTACCTCCTGCTCGCCAGGACAAACCAACTAGACCATCTGGCACTCAAAAGAGTGTTTTTGTCATCTTCCATCATTCTACTTACGGGAAACTGGAGCCGTGGACCTCTTGCTAACCCGTATAGAACACTCACCCGCAAAGCTATTCGGCATCTCATGAGTGATTCGTGTCATAGCAAACTTTATGATAACTCG
This sequence comes from Elysia chlorotica, assembly GCA_003991915.1. Taxonomy (NCBI): domain Eukaryota; kingdom Metazoa; phylum Mollusca; class Gastropoda; family Plakobranchidae; genus Elysia; species Elysia chlorotica. The sequence continues at coordinate 230,390 of RQTK01000561.1, read as the reverse complement.
TATCATAAGTCATAGTGAACCCATGATGAGTAATGACTACGCAGGCATTCCGACGAAACATAAAGAGAGACCAGCCTTCAACCCTCCTCCCCACCTCCCCAACGGAGCTTCCAGGCATCATCCCCCCACCCCACCCCTCCATTGCGGTACCCAGCCGGTGTAATGGGAAACCATGACACCAAAAAGGCCGAACATGAGGAGCTAATTACTTGATGAGGACTGACCCTTATCTGGCGAGGCCTGGCAAAACCCCCAGTAGAGCGCCTGGGCGCAGTGGTAGGCTGGGTGTGTCGTGAGCGTTAAAACTACTGGTTTTCAATCTTTGGCGTCGACGCGGGTCGAGCAGCTGGCTCAAGTGGTAGAGCTATTCAGGAGGCACCCGGTTCAATCGCAAGATTGGGCAAATTTATTTGCGGATTTCTCGATTGCACGATTGGGCAAATTTGTTTTCGAATTTCTCGATCGCAAGATTGGGCATATTATATTTGTTTTCGAATTTTTCAATCGCAAGATTGGGTAAATTTAGTTGCGGATTTCTCGATCGCACGATTGGGCAAATTTGTTTTCGAATTTCTCGATCGCAAGATTGGGTAAATTTATTTGCGGATTTCTCGATCGCACGATTGGACAAATTTAGTTACGGATTTCGTCACGCGCTGGTTTGGCTGATGTCAGTATAATTTTTAAATTTTAACTTTTAACTTTTCAGGTTTTCGTTTACGTAAAATTGTCAGGATTTAGTATTGGGACTCGTCCACGACATAGCCTAGTCGCTGGAGCTGGACATTACGAAACCAACCGACAAGATAAGGACTGGCGCGTTGGGAAAAGTCCCTAGGTGATGATGGACTGTGTGTGTCGAGTATATTATAACCACAGATGTGGTATTAATAGAAATCTATAGTTATAACTAATGGTTTTCAACCTCCAACGTTGACGTGACTGTCTTCTCAAGGGATTAGTAACAGAAGACGCTGGAGAGTCCGAAACTGGAAACTTCTCAGGAGATGGATGGATGACATGGACGGAAAAATACGGTTGGTCTCAAATCTCATCATAGCCTTGTTCTCCGATGGACAAATACTGATCCACTAATTATATTGAAGAACAAAAAGCGACGATGCTGTTCGTGATGGATTTTGCTCCCAGAAGTCACGGCTATACCTGAAATAACGCTCAATGAGATCCGGATTACCCATACGTTAACGAATAGCGCATGGTTTATTTTAATCGTGATCTTCTATTTATGGAGAAAAGGTTATAAAGATAGGCAGTACAGCAATGGCGAGGAAATATCATCTCCGCCATCATATGTTCTGGTTTCAAAGAAAGAAAACTGGCGAGAGAGAGAGCTAAAAGAGAGAGAGAGAGAGAGAGAGAGAGAGAGAGAGAAAGAGAGAGATTGAGAGAGAGAAAGAGAGAGAGGGAGAGAGAGAGAGAGAGAGAGAGAGAGAGAGAGAGAGAGAGAGAGAGAGAGAGAGAAAGATGGAAGGGGGGGGTGAGAGCGAGGGGATGTAAAATTAAACTTGTCACGACGTTAGATGATTTAAAATTGCTACATTATCACGTTAGCATAAAAATAAGGAATAACAAAGATTGGAAAAGTTTTTCAAATTTTTAAAGAAGTTTTTCTATTTTCCCCCACTCAGTGAATAAAATTTACCGAATCGGATTAATATTTGTGCGAGTGAATGTGTCGCTACAATATAATTATAGAGCATGCTTTGATATCTAAATTAAAACTGATCCAAACTTATCCTTGGGGCATGTTTGATGAGAGCCAACCAACAAATTTCACTTCTCTTTCTCGAATAGCATAGAGAAAGAAATAAGTTTAGCGTAGGCACAATTCACGAAAGCAAAAAGAATGGTCTTATGAGCCACTTAGTCATAAAAAGTAGTTTTTCCTTGAACAATTTGTGGAAATCATTGGTTCAATTATTAAAAAGGAAAGCTAATACCTAGCTGTAAGATCATTGTTGTTCCTCTATTGCAATAAAAACAACTATTTCTTATGCTGTCAACATTAAAGAATAAACTAAATGTAGTTTCATCAGATTTAAACAAAAGAGAATAAAAATGAAAAGACTAAAGCCTGTGATTCTGTACCATGATTTTTCCCCGCATTTTTTGTTGCAAATAAATAAACAAAAAGCGCGAAGGTGGCACGAAGAAAAAGATACCTTTAAACTTTTACGACATCCATACGGGTTTATAGAGATGTCTGCCTGCGTGCAAGTTGTGCCATAGAAACAGAACAAAAAATTAAAAGGCTTCCCTCCAGCGACGTTATTATTTTATCACGCCTCAGAATGTATCGTATCGTTGTCGGATGACAGATCGCTCAGTGCAGATACAGCGGAGAAAGAGTTTAACAAAGCAGCTCAGACAGGGAGCTCAGTCTGTGAAGCGTGCGATTTCTAATCAGGTGGCATCGGGTTTAACAGCAAAAGAGAAAAGCACTATTGTAGACCAATTCAACCACTCAAAAGTCAAGATTTGCAAAGCAATGTAGTCTAATATGTTTATTCTAGCAGTAGAAAATATCTAAAACCAAATTTATTAAGAATTATTCAGCAATGATTGTCAGCAGGCTTAATGCAAGAATGTCTTGGTTTTGAGTTTGAGTTTGAGGTAGTTTTAACGTCCAACGTTAGCACTTTATAGGCTCTATTGTGAACGGGCCCCAATATTGGTGACTGACATTTTTGTTGTTCTGCCACACGCGAGACAGGGCGGGGGTACCATGACGCCTGTCTCAGTCGGGTTTAAACTGACTCCGACACAACCAGTAAGGGGGTGAAATCGCCAGAACTCGAACCACGGACCTCCTGCGTCGGAAGCCGATGTTCTAGATCTACATCAACCAACGGATTGGCACGAGTGGACAAGATGCATAATGGAAAAGGGGAAAAATGGGGAAATGGGAAAGGAGAAAAAAGGAGGGGGGGGGGGGGCGGTCGGTGGCGTAAATTCAGTCTGTGAAGCGTGCGATTTCTAATCAGGTGGCATCGGGTTTGATTCCTGAGCACCCTGCCCTTGATTTATATTGACTGTGTCAGTACCAATACTTACAAATGTATTATGTGAACGGCTGGTACATGAAAATAGTATAGCTTCGCTCTGACTGCACGCACGTACGAAACTTAAAAATATATTATATGTGTAATACATTAGTCCTTTATGGCCTATTGCTTCAATGAATCCCCATCGGTGTGCAGAGAATCCCAATAGGTGCACAGTGTACTGAACTCGGATAGGGCTTCTCTCTCTCTCTCTCTCTCTCTCTCTCTCTCTCTCTCTCTCTCTCACTCCTGCCAGAGAAGATATTGACGGATGAGGCTGAGTGCAAATCATATTGAACCGACTGTTGAATCGAATCTTGGAACCGCTAAAGCAGCAAGGGCTTATTCGTAAAAGGAAATTCGCTAGATCTAAAGAGCAATCGCCAAGCCTCGCACTTGATCGATGTCAAAAGAAAGTGCCAAATATGAATGCAAAAGTGATGAGGATCAAAGGGTCAGGCACCACCTGAGACAGAAACCGCCGCCATCACTGGCAGCGAGTCAGTCAGAAGCATTCGTCCGAGTCTTTAATCAATAACGGTTCCTCCAACGGAAGCCCTGAAAACTTGTGAAAGCGATAGCTCCCTGATAGCCTCTGGGCAGACCCAGTTAAACAAAGATCAGGCGCGGAAACCCTCGGTTCATTTCCCAACGATTAATTTATCCAGATGGAGCGTGAAATATAGAAGAGAAAAAATGAAAGAAAGAGCTGGCGCTTATCAGCAAGTTTTCTGTGAAGTGGGTATGAATCTGAATGCTAAGTGTGTGGGATTGAATCGGACAAAAGATTTTTGCGAAGCAGGGAAGAGAGACAAGTAGAATAAATGCAGGATATTCGCGATTACTTGCGGCTGTTAATATTGAACGGCCGATTCTTTAAAAAAAAATTTTTTAAAGCCTCTCCATCAGGAACGCAACCCAAGGAAGGTCTTAAATTTCTATTTGAAAACCAAGGGTCAAGGGTAAAGACAGCAAAGAGTATATAATACCGATGGTGAGCGTCTATAAAAAATAAATCTACGAGTGAGGGTGTGTTTAGTTTATACAAGACGCAGGATATAGAGAGACAGAGTGAGACCAAGCTGGGAATAGACAACCTTGGCTCGTGATAAGAGATACACTTTATAGGTATTCCAGTCCACTGTGAGTGTGTGTGTGTGTTGTGTGTGTGTTTATAAGTGTGCATTTGTTTTGTTTTGTTTGTATGTTTGTAACTAAATAGTTTTTCTTTCGTTTGCTTGTTTGTGTTTGATAGTTTTTGTTTTGTTTGGTTGTTTGTGTCTGATAGCTTTGTTTTGTTTATTTGCCTGTTTGTGTCCGATAGTTTTTGTTTTGCGATGATTACTTTACTTTCCAATTGACTAACCAACCAATTCAGTGTATCAAAGAGTAGTCCCCCGTGATAAGCCTGATTATCCTCATTAATGGGTAACCACTGAGCCCAATCATCAACTGAAATAGTAACACTGCTTACCCGGTACCAACCACCCAAAGGTTCGCTCATAAAAGCCGTTTCCATCATTACGTGGGCATCCGAAACCCAGCACTGATGACAGATATCGAGAGACACAGCCCTTTTGAAAGGGTCTCTATTGGGTAAAAACCTCACAGATGTAAGGAGTTGATGAATAGGTTGTTAACTTGGCGCTGTCATTATAGGCCTACGAAGATACGAAAATAACAGTGGAATAAAATAAAGGTCTTTGGTTGGGCCTTTTAAAGATCGATAGGGCCAGCCAATGGTGGGTTCAGACAAAACATGAGAAGTAAAAAAAATAAAGATAGGAATATGTAAAGCAAGAGAAGGAGGGAGAGAGATATAGAGAGAGTGAGAGAGATAGAGGGGAAGGGAGAGAGAGGCAGAATGACAAAAGGAGGCATGCAGATTGAGGGAAAGAGTTAAAGATAAAGACAGACAGATAGGGGCCACGAGAGACAGAGAGAGAGAGAGAGAGAGAGAAGACAGACAGACAGAGGGGGAGAGGAGAGAGAGAGAGAGAGAGAGAGGGAGAGGCAAACAGACAGAGAGACACACAGACACACAGACAGACAGGCATACAGACATACAGAGAGAGACAAACAACTAGGCAGAGAGAAAGACAAACAGACAGAGAGAGGCACAGAGAGAGACAGGCAGACAGAGACAACAAGGGCAAAGAGAGAGAGAGAGAGAGAGAGAGAGAGAGAGAGAGAGAGAGAGAGAGGAGGGGTTGGAGGGGGAGGGGGGGTGAGACAGACAGACTGAGACAGATAGAGTAATCCACATAAAGAAGCAACCGGTCATTTCACTAAGTAAACAAAAAGGCCAAGCCATGAGTCTGACGAAGGTTATCAATCACAAGAGCACCCGAGAAATAACTGTTTTGGGGAAAGCCGCGCCAAGGATCACAAAATGGAGCGTTTAATAAATCAAAGATGAGTGCTTTGGGAAATGAACAAATAATAGTATTCTTTTACTTTAAACTGGATACAAACTGGATACAATATGATTTGCACTCAGCCTTCATCCGTCAATATCTTCTCTGGCAGGAGAGAGAGAGAGAGAGAGAGAGAGAGAGAGAGAGAGAGAGAGAGAGAGAGAGAGAGAGAGAGGGGGAGACAGAGAGAGAGAGAGAGAGAGAAAAAGAGGAGGGGGGGGGGATACAGGCAGACAGACTGGTAGACAGAGACAAATAGGGGAAGGAGAAGATAATAAACAAAGATAGACTAATGAATAATATTTCTTAAATTATCATGAAAAGAAACGAGGCTGGATATGCGATTAATGATAATCCACAGTCGAGAAACTTATAAAAACACGAAGTGGCAAAAACTGTAAAGAAGAAAACTAATTGTTTAGCCTAGATATAAAAAATAGAGAAAAGTGGAGATAAATGCTGGCAAAATCAGGACAGAAATGACCTTTCAAGACCCCGACCGTTCTAAATCGTTAGTGAATTGACTCACTGTGGAGTGTATCTGTTTCGTCTCACTCACGCGCGCCGCGAATCTGGCTCCGGAATAGGTTCTGGTTACTTATAAGCTACTAAGAATAAGATCGCGTATACATATTTTCGGTAACCCTGCCATATTGGTTTCGTCTTAATGATTTGCTTGACTGTTTTGCTTTGCATTGATTTGCTTGTAGCTTTCTTTCTTTCTTTTTTTTTTCTTTTTTTTTTTTGAAATAAATTGTTATTAAATGAAATTCTGCCCATCTTCTTTTTCAGTAGAGCATATATTTCAATCTTTATTCAGACTTCATCGTTATTGGATTTTGGGTACTTTCTAGTTGTTATAGAATGTGGAGAGTGGCATAATAGAGGTATTCAGCAAAGAGCAAAAAAGTGTTTATAAACCTTAAAAGCCCATAAGATCTTAGGTTCGAACTGAGCAGGAGATACAGAGAGAGAGAGAGAGAGAGAGAGAGAGAGAGAGAGAGAGAGAGAGAGAAAGAGAGGGAGATAACGAAAGAGGGGGGGAGGAAATAATGTAGATGGACTATGGTATAATACTTCCCAATGAATCATGAAGAGAAACGAGGCTGGATAGGCGATTAATGATGATTTACAGCCGACAAACTGACATATCAAAAATGAAGAGACATACACTATAAACAGGAAATCCCATTTTTTAAGCTTGGATGGAGAGAAAAGTGGAGATAAATGTTGGCAAAATAAGGATAGAATTGACCTATCAAGACCCAGGCCGTTCTAAATCGTTAGTGAATTGACTCACTCTGAAGTGTATCTGTTTAGTCTCACTCACGCGCGCCGCGAATCTGGCTGCGGAATAGGTTCTGGTTACTTATAACTACTAAGAATAAGATCGCGTATATTTTCGATAGCCCTGCCAAATTGGTTTCGTCTTAATTAATGTCTCCAGACTTGGCAATTTCTTGAATGTTTACGAATATAAACTAAACGAACACAAAAAGAATTCCTTTTTTTTTTTTGAAATAAATTGTTATTAAATGGAATTCTGCCCATCTTCTTTTTCAGTAAAGCATAGATTTCAATCTCTATTTAAACTGTATCGTTATTGGATTTTGGGCACTCTCTAGTCGTTACAGAACGTGGGAAGTGTCATAATAGAGGGATTCAGCAAAGAACAAAAAAAGTATTTATAAACCTTAAAAGCCCATAAATTGTGGATATTAGGCTCGAGATGAGCTGGAGATACACAGAGAGAGAGAGAGAGAGAGAGAGAGAGAGAGAGAGAGAGAGAGAGAGTAAACTAATAGGGGAGAATTAAAAAAAAAGAAATAATCTAGATGGACTATGGTATAATACTTCCCAATGAATCATGAAGAGAAACGAGGCTGGATAGGTGATTAATGATGATTTACAGCCGAGAAACTTACAACAACAAAAATGAAGAGACAAAAACTATAAGGAGGAAATCCCATTTTTTAAGCTTAGATAGAGAGAAAAGTGGAGATAAATGTTGGCAAAATAAGGATAAAATTGACCTATCAAGACCCAGACCGTTCTAAATCGTTAGTGAATTGACTCACTCTGAAGTGTATCTGTTTCGTCTCACTCACGCGCGCCGCGAATCTGACTTTACGAGTACAGGTTCTGATCGCGTCTTTTTTATGCAGCCTCGCTAAATTGGTTTCATTTTAATTCCTCCTGGCTTGGCGTTTTGTTTTCCTTTGCTCGTTTTTTGTTCTGTTTTTTTTTTTAGGAGATATTTTGCTATCAATTGGAATTTTACCTATCTTACGTGTTTTAGTAAAATATGGACTTTATCATTTTGAAGTCTGTGCACTTTTTACCTGTTACAGCTCGCCAGGACAAAAAAAAACTAGAGCATTTATCTAAAGAAAAAAAATGGTTAAAATCTCTAAATATAAATTTTTAGAAAGTAATCTTAAAAACACATACCAAAAAAGTCTTGTTTTTAAAATGACAATCCTTCAGTTTCTTCGATACGAACAAAATTCGTTCCATCGTTCCATTTCTAAAGAATATAGAATTTAGGGACAAGGAATTGGTTACAAGATATGCACAACAAATAGTCAAAATTGCCACGATAACGTTAGATTCCTAACGAAACCAGCCCACTTAGATAACGAACACGTGCAATTTGGGTCAACTTAGTTTCTTCGTTTGATCTTTGTTTATGTGGCTCTATACTCTGAGCCTAATGTCTTCGGCGTAAAAAGGGAAACGTGACGCTCTCTTGTGGATCCAAAACCTTTTTTCTCACTGAATCTTGATGTATATGGTCAACAGTATGTCGAAATACAATCGTGTTATTCTAAACTATATTGGATAAAGGATAAATCATTCAACTATTTTTGCAGAGCCTAATTCCATCGACGTTAAAAAAGGAAAGGTAAAGTTCTTTCTTGAAACCAAAGATTTTTCCCTCTTTTTTATTCATCGGATTTTGTTTTATGTGGCTATCTCTATAATAATTTTATTATCTCCAAAATTAGATAAAATGCTTAATAATTCCTTTAAAATAAAGAAGAAGGGAAAACCCGGAAACTTGAAGCTCTCTGCACCCAAGACTACTTTCTATTTCTCTCTTTGGACTTTGGTTTATATGGCTGGTACTGTAGATCAAGTACCGAGCGAGCGTGTCTGAATAAATATATGGGAGGGGAAGAGCCGAACCAGCTGTGGCGACCCCTCAAGCAGAAATTTTGCTTCCGGTGGAGGCTCACAGCAAGTCTTGCGAGTACGCAGACTGTAGGAAAACGAAGACGGTATGTAAACTAAAGGAATCTGCTCTTTCAAAACTGACGGAGCCGGGGCGAACTGGCTCAAGTGGTAGAACGTTGGTCTCCAGAACTTGGAGGTCAGGGGATCTAATCCCACGATCGGTAGATTTATTTGTCCGATTTTCTTCCTCTGTGACTGGTTGGGTCGGTGTCAGAATTATGTGACCGGCTGAGACAGAAGTCATGGTATCCCCGCCCTGTCTCGTGTGTAGCAGCACATAAATTTGTCAGACGTCAGTCTTGGGGCCGTCGTAGGGGGACTTAAGAGACGTTAATTCCGGAGAGATGGGAGAGAACTGTCAGAAAGGGACGCGTTATGTCATTCGGTACCGCAGATGGATCGCAAGAACTAAACTGGCTCAGACAGACATGCGCATCACACAAAGATTCAGAGCCAGAGGGGTTTTTTTTTCCGTGAATGCCAGCCCAACACGCCCCCGATGTTAACTAAACTCAGGCCAACTGTCAAGGATGTACGACTGCACCAGAGACTGACAGTGAGTTAAGATCCAACCAATGTCCCTGGCACCACCCTGGGTTTGTTTTAAATTTCAAAATGCTCGCAAAATTATGCTGTCCGACTGATTTCCTGGTGGGTTCCATTGCGTACTGAACTTGAAATAAACAAGGCCACAATGGTACTGAAAGTAAGAAAGGAGGTAGTGCTCTAGTCACTTGTTAGCGCCCGCACCTCAGTCGGTTAATGCTCAGCACTGATACACAGGGAGTCCACGGTTCGATTCTTTGATGGTGATGGCAGCAAGCAAAACATGTCAGGCTCGAGACATGATATACGTACGAGGGGTGTTCATTATGTCCTTAGCTTGACCTTGAAGCAGTTGTACTAGAGTAAAGAAATTTTGTGGGTAGCTAGATCATCTATGTTGAACACGGCATGCAAAATTTGGGGAAAATCGGAATTTTTTTTCTGCACCTTTTAGCGCATCAAGTAAAACAACCCCTAGGAAGTTGTCATTTGTTGTTTACAAATTGTCTGCCATGGAGGCCGTTGAATATCGCTCTGTCATCAAATTCCTTCACTTAAAAGGACAAACCCCCACGGAAATTCATCAACAGATGGTAGAAGTTTATGCTGAAAAGTGCCCTAACTACAGTACGGTGACTCATTGGGTGAGAAAGTTCAAATCTGGCTTTTTGTCAGTGATGGATGAACCTCGCGAAGGCCGGCCAACATCTGTTGTGACTGAGAAAAACGTGTCCACTGTGGAGGGACTAGTAAAGCAGGACAGGCGAATAACAGTCAAACAGTTAGCAAGTGAAACCAGGATCAGCGTAGGTTCAGTTGAAAAGATTCTTCATGATCACCTCAATCTGAACAAGGTCTCAGCTCGATGGGTACCAAGGTTATTGACCGCTGATCAGAAGAAAGAGAGGGCTGATTGTTGCAAACATCTTCTTCGGTTAGAAGCAAATGACGACTTGTTCTTTCAGAAAATTGTAACCATGGATGAGACTTGGATCTATCAATTCGATCCAGAGCCGAAAAACGCGTCTATGCAATGGAAAAGACCCTCATCGCCCCCACCAAAGAAAGCAAAGGTCACACAATCAAGTGGCAAGGTCATGCTGTCTTGTTTCTGGGACTGTGAGGGCATCATAATGACTGACTACATGGAAAAGGGGAAAACAATCACTGGAGAGTATTATTCAGGGTTGCTAAAAAGACTGAGATCTGAATTAGTAAGAAGAAGACGGGGAAAGCTTCGAAACGGAGTCCTGCTTTTGCATGATAACGCTCCTGCTCATCGAGCACGACAAGCCGTTGAGACAGCTGATCAGTGTGGCTATGAAATTCTTCCCCATCCACCATATTCACCGGATTTAGCTCCATCAGACTTCTGTCTGTTCCCAAACCTTAAGAAATCCATAAAAGGGCGCCGTTTTGAAGACATTGAAGATGCGATTTCTGCTGTGGAAGAGTGGTTTCAAGCGCAAAATGACACGTTTTACTCTCAAGGACTTTTGAAGGTCAAGGACAGGTGGCAGAAATGTGTAACTATGCAGGGTGACTATGTAGAGAAATAAATGTAAGTGTGCCAAATTTTAAGTCTCTGGGTTTATTCCTTCATTGTCATGCTAAGAACATAGTGAACACCCCTCGTAGAATACATGATTTGTCCTCAACTAGCAATAATGCTCAGCACTGATACACAGGGAGTCCACGGTTCGATTCTTTGATGGTGCATCCCCCCTCTTCCTCCTCCCATATCCGTGTATTCATGGCCGCGACGTAAAACTAATCCAAATACACTGATAATAATGGCTATCTCCAAAATTAGTTTAAGGCAATTGAAATACAATGGAAAAAATGCTAGCTCCAATGGACTAGATGGGTATAAAGAGGTTCGATGATATACATTGAGCAATGTTCAAAATACTTAAGTTTTTTCAGTATAATCTATGTTTCTTTTCTTTTCTCTACCTATCTCAGTTATTTTTTGCAAATTAAACAAACGTCTGAATGGAAATTCCCGGAAATAGGATTCCTCATGCTATGCTAATTTGCTGACAGCGAAGACAGATTTCCCACGAAAAAGTAAGAGATGATGATGATGATTATGATCATGATGTATGATGATGGTGACGATAATGGATTTAACAATAATTAAATAGATGATACCCATCTCTAATAAAGACTTTTATGTAAAGCTTAAGGTTGGGCGTAGAACTACATTCACGAGTTTAGGGGTTGTTATGTTACAGTGCCATTGCTTACACAAACAAACAAAGAAAAGGAAGAGGCCACTTGAAAGCATGTCAACTCATCATTATAAACAAGTATGTAGTGCTCACACTTAAATGTCTGTGAGCTTAGGAGACGCAATTCTGAGAAGAACAACTTAACACGTGAGTCTGTGCTTTACATGACGATTGAGTGTGCTAAGAAGGACTTGACATCAGTTCTTGTTCTCATGAAATGCTTGTACATGTTTCAATTTATAGTCTTCATATGTGAATCTTCAACTCAAAAGAATTTATGAAATGTCATCTCAATAGCGACACAGACGGTTTAAACAAGAATGTATGATTAACCCCTTTTTTCTTTCTTTCTTTCTTTTTTTTTTTTTACATTTCAACTTAAAGGTCTAAAGTGAAAGAATTATAAGTAGTCCAGTTGGCCAAAACCAAAACGTTAAAATATTCTTTCATAGCTTCATGCATGTGTATTTTTATTGGGCGGGATGTTTTTATTTCAGTCAATAAATAAATCGTGCCTGAAGTTTTTTAGCAATCATTATCATAATCGTGACTCTTTTTTCCCCGTTTTATATAAATTTGGCCCCCAAAGAACAATTGAAAATATATCTTGAAACCATGCAGAGCAAAATAACCACCCATATCCATTCTGAAATACAAGTAGGAAGCCAAGACACAGCAAATCATAGATGTTTGTAATGTGAATAACCCGTAAACTAATCATTGTCAAAAATCACTTTAAAAATTCATACATTCTCAAGTAATTCCACTTTTGATTGAAAAGAAGAGATATGTGGTATATATGGTTTGTTTTCTGTTTTTAGACACATCATGGAGATAGCTGTTTTCCGGATATGACTGTGTCATATAAACATTCAATGTTGTACTTAGTTACAATTTTCAACCTCAAAAAGTTGTAATTACCACTGATCCTTGTCCTTGTCTCAAGAGTAATAGGTACACAATATGGGCGAGCGCCCTGTCTATATATGCTACTAACGTATATATCACAAAGGCTGAATGCGTTCCAAGGCAAAGCGCCTCCAGTGACCGCCCAATGCTGAGTTGGTCCCTCGACGCTCGCCGGAGACCTTCGGGGTCCGTCCGGCCCGGGTCGAGGTGGCGATATGTTGTTATTCAGCCTTTGTGATATATACGTTAGTGCCGTAATAAACTGCGCTACTCTATTTCGATTATGATGGGGTAACAGCACAGATTTCTATTAATCTAATAGAAATCCGTGGGTAATAGACACTGGACATAAGGCACGAAATTGAGGAATGAGGTGAGCATGAGGTCTTGAGGATTCTCCATAGTTTATTTTGAGAAGCCCCCGGAGATAAACGCCCGGCCGGCTGTATAAGCCTATTTGGCCTTTTTTCTCCAACATTGATTAATGCGTTCCAAGGCAAAGCGCCTCCAGTGACCGCCTGTTATTATTCCCCTTTCTAGCATTTATTGAGAGAAGCAAGAAGTAAAGAAGGATGTGAATGTTTTCTTATGACTGAGAGCGCCTACATAAATTTGAATTTTCCGATGTAGGATGAGTTAGACAAATGGAAAAAGTCAAAATAAGGGAAAAAGAGGGGATGCATTGATCAGACAGAGAGAGATAGAAAGACAGAGGCAGACAAACAGACAAATTTAATGGAAACTTGTTTTGGGAACTTCTCAGAATAAACTTGGGAGAATACTCATGGCCTCATCTCATTCCTCATGTCCATTCAGGACTGTCGAGGAAAAAGAGATGAGTGTTATGTCTTCTGCCTACTGTCCTTGCATGATAAATTGATGACGATTTCGGAAAACAGGCGGGCGATTTCTACGTTAAATTCTTTTTCTCATAGGTTAGCACCTCCGTAAATATGATTTTGACCAGGCAGATGAAATGAATCATATTGAATGAAAGGGTATGGGTATAAAGAGAGTGGGTGGCTGGGTGAGAGTGAGAGAGAGAGAGAGAGAGAAGCCTGATTTTTTCAAATTGATGTGTACTATCTTCAACCCCAAAAAGATTAGTTGTAATTACCTTGTCTTTGTCCCAGAAGCAGTATAAGGTACACAATCTGTGCGAGCCCCCTGTATATAGGCTACTAACGTATATATATATCACAGAGGCTGAATAACAACATATCGCCACCTCAACCCGGACCGGACGGACCCCGAAGGTCTCCGGCGAGCATCGAGGGACCAACTCAGCATTGGGCGGTCACTGGAGGCGCTTTGCCTTGGAACGCATTAATCAATGTTGGAGAAAAAAGGCCAAATAGGCTTATACAGCCGGCCGGGCGTTTATCTCGGGGGGCTTCTCAAAATAAACTACGGAGAATCCTCACGGCCTAATCCCATTCCTCAATTTCGTGCCTAATGTCTAGTACCTATTATTAGATTAATAGAAATCTGTGCTATTACCCCATCATAATCGAAATAGAGTAGCGCAGTTTATTACGGCTGTTATTATTCCCCTTTCTAGCATTTATTATGTTAACATTTAGGGCTGTTATTATTCCCCTTTCTAGCATTTATTATGTTAACATTTAGAGATCTCCGACAATAATTTAATGCATTGCTGGGATCTTATACTAGTTATAGAAATTGATCAATGGTTTACACGCGCAGAGTATGTATACTACTTTTAAAGTATGTCACAACAACACTATCGTGAAACCTATCGATCATCACATCAACGTTGCAAAAGAGAACGAAACAAAGGCGTTTCCAAACAGTGGTGTGTCGAATGAACAAAGGAATCCACGGCCAAGCTCCGTAGGGTTCTGAATGGTGGAACATCAAATGTAAAACATTAAAGCGGAGTATTTATTTTCAATTATCTATAACAGCTAGAGCAAACTAGTAGAATTCTTACAGCCATTAGTTGATGATGTCAGACATGCCAATTGCGAGTTCATTGCACAAGCACGGTTCTGAATATTGGAACATCAAATGTAAAACATTAAATCGGAGTATTTATTATTTATAACAGCTACAGCAAACTATTAGAATGCTTACAGTCATTAGTTGATGATGTCAGAAATGCCCATTGCGAATTCATTGTTGACAACGCGCTATTTCAACGAGATACTGTCGTTTAAGTTACCGACGCAAATCTATACATAGATGCTTGGAAAAAGCTGTGACTTGCATTTAATTTCGATAAACGTTTGCAATTTGAGTAGGCCCACTTCCAATTAATATGGAATAGCCTGCCTCCAAAGCCGCAAACAGGAAAGCAATAGGCATAAATATATCTAACATGGAGCTCGTGAACTTTTATGTTATCCCTTATTGAGCAGTCATATACCTGTCAACGATTGACGCGAAAATTTTTTTTTTCACCCAGACGAAAAGATGCATTTTAAGCTTGTATTTAAATACAAAAAAATAGCAATACAGGAGTACACATTAAAACGTCTCGTGTAATTAAAAAACCCAATGGTGGGGCTATAGTAATTGGTCCTGCCCAATTAAAAGAATCTGTATCACTACTACACTCGTATGTTCTGGAAAAAAGCGCGAGGGGGGGGGGGGGTGCTAGAAGATACATGGTAACGATATCGCTCAGACTAGCTCAAGGGACATAAGTGGAAGAGGAGCAAAGGAAGAGCAGTCATTAAATTTATGGCCCAGCAAGACTCCAGGTCGCCCGACGTCCATTATCAAACTCAAAGTGAGCCTGGTTTTATCGGCACTGGCACTGATGAGCAGCTTCTGTCTGACCGTATCATGGAGCCGGTTTATGTATTGCATGGTTTGCGATACACAGAACGATCACGTATGACTTAAACACGCCCCTTCGACACGGGGTGTTATAACGGCTCATCGACTCCGTAGTTCTAGGATAGATCTATGGTTGGACGCATGTATATATTATGTTATATGTGCATACTCCTCAACTGTTGTTGTTGATTTTGGTGTAACGTCCAACATCAGCACTATATAGGCTATATTGTGGACGGATCCCAAGACTGACGTCTGACCATTGTTTGTGCTGCCACACACGAGGCAGGGCGGGGATATCATGACTCCTGTCTCAGGCGGTCACATAAGTGTACGGCTACACCAAGCTAAACCAAGCGTGGGTCGACAGTATCATAAGACAAAGTTGTCGATCCTGGTATAACTTGCCCAAGCAACACAGATGCCAGCCGAAGCATGTGATGCATATTCCTGAACTGTTTGTTGTTGGGTTTTGTTTAACGTCCAACATCAGCACTATATAGGCAATATTGTGGACGGGCTCCCAAGACTGACGATCTCGAAATATTTATGTGCTGCCACACACGAGACAGGGCGGGGGGATACCATGACTCTAGTCTCAGCCGTCACATTAAAACTGACACCGACCCAACCAGTAGGACCGCCGCAACCAGTAGGTAGCGAAATCGCCAGGACTCGAACCACGAAACTTTTGCGTTGGAAGCCGATGTTCTATCCCAGGGCCACCGCGCTCCCTACCCTGCATATCCGTTAATTATCGTCTCCGTTTCACTATGGGTTCCGATAACGCAGAGCCTCTGATACACTATCTAGATCTACCTAAAGCAGAGATGCTACTGGTCGGCAGACCAAACGTACGCCCTCCACAGTCCACCGAGTCTAGTGCTTCCTGTAATCAGATCTACCAACGGTGCGCCAAAAAAGTGTATTTGTAGTTATTTTGTTTCACCGTTGTTTTTACTAAAGCTGTAATACTTTAATGGCGTGTTAGCGAGTTGGGTTGGCAGGACTATGAAACGACTGGTATCTTGCAAAGGTTATAAATTATAATTGACAGGCATGGCATCGCATGCCGACTTCAGTCGCAATCTGGTCGCGGTCTCGCTCTACGTCTAGATGGTAGATCTATATCTAGGCAATTCCAGACGACCATGGCGACATCCAATAATTATCAGGATCATCAAGGCATGGCATGCGCGTGGCAGATAGGTATGGGAGCGAGCAAATAAGGCGTGCATGGAATAGTGATGTTAGAGTGATGTGATTCACATTACAGACACCACTTTTATTTTACGACTTACTAACTCGTTACGTTGCGTTCGTGCGGGATGCCCTTGAGACTTACTGGTACATGTATTAACAAGAACGCTATAGATAAATTAAAATCAATATAGCATTCTAACAGTCCCTATCTGTGTGACATACTTGTAATAGTTTAGTAATTTTATGTGCAATTAAAAGACTATAAAATGAAACGATTCTTCAGGAAAGCTAGTTCTAGGCCGTGTTAAATTTAACACAAAGATTTCATTTTGAACATGACATGTTTTTGTTATTTAAGTATGGCTATTTATCTGTCTCTGTCTATCTCAATCTCTCCCTCTCTCTCTCTCTCTCTCTCTCTCTCTCTCTCTCTCTCTCTCTCTTTATCTTCTCTACTCTCTCTCTCTCTCTAGCTCTTCTGTCTCTGTCTCTTCTCTCTCTCTCTCTCTCTCTCTCTCTTGCTCTCTCTCTCACTCTCACTCTCAGCTGCCTCTGTTTCTCTTTAGACTTCTATCGCTTTGAGAAAAAAAAGACAAGTCGACAATATCCCTTCCATCAACGAAATTCAAAAGCTGAATTGTATAGCTTTAAGAGTTCAATGCTCTCCTCGCTGTGTTTTATTGATACGGCTGAGATCTGGAGATCTATAATTATCTTTACAGCTTTTATGGGAATGCGCGCGTGAGTGTTGTCATTGTGTTTAGCTTTATCGGCCTTTCATCGACCTAGCTTTAAACGAAATCATATGAAGCGATAGACCAGAGAGTTTTAAAAAGTGAGGTTCCACATTGTATTTTTAAAAAAAATTAAAAAAAAAAAAGAATTATACAATTCTCCCTGTAAGCTCTACTTAGCATATATAAGTTATGCTTCAGGCGTTAGTATAATATAAAAATCGTCAAAGAAAATGGTGTATAAACATGCCTCTTGTTTGTTTCAGGGGGGGGTCATTGGTAGTGGCAAATGTGCAAAAGAGATGGGTGGAGATAGAAGGAAAAAGAAGTGTATATTTCCTTTTATATTTTTTCAAAAAGAGTTTCAATAGGACCAATCGTTGCAAAAATGTGTTCTTACAATTCATTTTTTATATTAAGCTTCAAAAAAAACAAAAACAAAAAACGAAAATAATAGCACATAATTACTGACACAGACAGGACATCAGCAATTTTAGTTAAATGTAGAGCTCTAAAACGCGGGCGTGCTGCCAAAAAAGCAGAGACCAAATCCTCTTAGCAATTTAAGGGAATGAAAAAACCCATACTAGATCCTCGCGCGGCAATGATGAAACAATCGCCAAAACCACAAAAGAGACATAAAGTGCTTTGTCAAAGTTATCCGAAGCTATTTCCGATTGGGGCCTAATCGTTTCAAAAACAAAAAGACTTTTTTCTTTGTTTGTTGTTGTTGTTTGTGTGTGTATGTGTGTGTGTGTGTGTATGTGTGTGTGTCACTGTCTATTTTTTTTTTCAAATTCAGCGATAGGCCTACATCTGAGAGGTCATTATGGTCCCAGTTATGTACGCTTAGGCCTACATGCTTAGTTCTGAACTGGCCCAACCGCTAACCATTTAGATACACACCACATAAGCGAACGATTTCCTAAATTCTATGAACAGATAAATTATGGAACATAGTCGATACAGTGAAAACCTGAGGTGCCAGGTGTTTTAGTCGGCAGTGTTCAGGAAATACTAGCAGGAGGTCCTAGGTTCCAATTTCAGGTGGTACCTAGACCTGTCAACGTATCGATAAAATTTGAGGACTTAAAACTAAAAGAAATCAAAGCTTTGCTTTAAGGTGTGTAATGTTTGTGTGTGTGTGCGAGAGAGAGAGAGAGAGAGAGAGAGAGAGAGAGAGAGAGAGAGAGAGAGAGAGAGAAAAGGGCGGGGGGCTAGCTTTTGTTCGTTTTAACATGGTAAAAGACTGAAGTATATTATATTTTTTAATGAAAGGACAAAAGAAAGAGCAAAACTAAGTACAAGGGTACAAACTTGAATAGCAGAAAACGGGATTCCCCCAAGAGCACATCGATGCGTTAAGGTTCAGCCGGCGTAGATCCTAAAAAATTTCCCTATCTTATCGCATCTTATCTCTAACCTGTGCGTGAATTCGAGTACAGAATGATTTTCTTACCTATCGCCTTCGTTCGCTATAGGCCCTTGTTAGCGCAAGGCTTCTTTTTTTTTTAGTAGTACAGGAGGCAGCCAGACAGGTGCAGATTTTCCTGGTCTGAAAGCGGGGCTCGGAAGTTTGTTCTCCATTCAAATACTATAGGTTCTGACAGTGCAGATCATGTAAATCTTGTATGCTCACTCCGATTGTATTCTCATCATCAGGAAAGGCGGTGTTAAATTTCAGACAAAGGTTTCATTTTGAACATGACATCGTAATTATATACATAGAAGAGAAACAGAGACATGGAGATGGAGAGAGAGAGAGAGAGAGAATAACACAAAGATTTCATTTTGAACATGACATGTTTTTGTTATTTAAGTATGGCTATTTATCTGTCTCTGTCTATCTCTCTCTCTCTCTCTCTCTCTCTCTCTCTCTCTCTCTCTCTCTCTCTCTCTCTATCTATCTATCTATATCCCTCTCTCTATCTCTCTCTCTTTCTAGGTCTCGCTATCTGTCTGTCTGTCTCTGTCTCTTTCCCGCTCTCTCTTGCTCTCTCTCTCTCTTGCTCTCTCTCTTGCTCTCTCTCTCTCTCTCTCTCTCTCTCTCTATCTATCTATATATCTCTTTCTCTCTCACTCTCAGCTGCCTCTGTTTCTCTTTAGACTCTTATCGCTTTGAGAAAAAAAAAGACAAATCGGCAATATCCCTTCCATCAACAAAATTCAAAAGCTGAATTGTATAGCTTCAGAAGTTCAATGCTCTCCCCGCTGTGTTTTATTGATGCGGTAGAGATCTGGAGATCTATAGATATCTTTACAGCTTTTATGGGAATGCGCGCGTGAGTGTTGCCATTGTGTCTAGGTTTATCGGCCTTTCATCGACCTAGCTTTAAACGAAATCATGCGAAGAGGGTATTAAAAAGTGAGGTTCCACATTGAATGATTAAAAACACATTTTTTAATAAAAAAGTATAAAATTCTCACTGTCAACTCTACTTAGCATATATAAGCACTGATTTAGGCGTCAGTATACTATAAAAATCGTCAAAGAAAATGATGTATATAGATGTCTCTTGTTTGTTCCACAAGTCTGATTTGTATGGCTTTTGCACTATCATACTCATCACTGATAACAGTAACTCAAGGTGATCAGCTAGACAAAAAAAAAACTGTTCATATTAGTTTAAAAGGGCACCATTTATATTGTAAAAGAACCCTGTTTTTTCTCTTATAGGGCACTATTTTGTATGTAGATAGTAATTATTCTTAGATCTAAAATGATGTGTTTAAGATATACAATAAGTTTGTTTGACGCTTTTTTTTTTTTAAATCATGCCATTGGATTCCCATTAATTTTTTAACGCCATACATGTTCACCATAACAATTGCTACTGAAATTTTAAAAAAAAACAACAAGTTCTTGAAAATGTAGGAAAAACAAATTAAAAATCCTTTATATTTTTATCAAAATGTACTGCTGCTATGAATGGCTTGAAAATAATATTACATAATATAATGCAGGATTGATCAGTCCATGTGCAAACAAGGCCATTGATTCATACAATGTTGACAGATACATCTACCCCCCTTGTATGAAAAGCACGCCTAAGCCAACAACGCTATGCCTGGAAGTGTCTTTGTTCAATAACGTGGTGTGGAAGTACATGACATGCACTTCGACAACAACACGTTCTCTCGCCGTGGTGTTCGATTCGCAGTCTACTACTAAAAGAGACATTTATTTTATTTTGTAAGGAGCGTAGTGGTCTAGTGGTATAACCATGCTCGCTTTGAGTGGCAAGGCGATTTGGTGCCGCTGCATCTATAAGTCGAGGGTTCTAATCCCACAAAGTGCAATCATTGTTCGGGCATTTTCATTAAAAGCCTCCCTCTACCACTGTTGGGAAAAAAAACCTTTAAAAATTCCAGATCTACTCATAACTAAACGAGACACATGTAGAGCCCACCCTTTCTTTCCCTACCTCTCTTCCTCATCTATCTCTGTCGCTCCCTTATCTATTTGTCTCTAACCCTTTCTCTGTCTACCTCTCTCTTCCTCTCGCTGCTACTTCTAAATCCTTGATTTTATCTCATCTAGCTAACCTCTACAGAAAAGCCAGATCAAAAATAGGCAAATTAGAGATAGGCGAAGCTCATGCCTGACAATAGCAGAAGTTAAACTGAGAGACAAAGATAAAGAAAGAGAGAATTACTTTTATGAAGAGCCCTAGGAATGTTGAAATTGAGCATGGTCGACTCGTTAAAATAAACTTATAATACCCTGTACACTGTAAGTTGGACTTCGGCAAAGTTAATAGACTTAATTTTTTAGTGAGTATTCAATCACAAAAGACAGACGGAATTGCCCAGCAATATAAACCAAATTAAAACGGAGAGGCATAGATATAATTTACTCTGCGAAATAAATTATATTTGTGTAAGACTGCGTTTTGTTTTCTTTTCTTTTCTCACGCCTAACCGTGACGGTGGAAAACATCACCATGTTCATCACAGAACGATTTGCACCGTAAACAAAGGAGAGTTCCTACGAGCCACGAAATGGTTTCGTTTTCTGCTCATCGCAGATTTGCCCATGAGGGGTGAGAAGTTCCCACGCTTGCCAACTCGTGCAAACCGTTATATTGCTTGTCCAAACAAGTTTCGCATATCTTCAAAAAACGATTTATGGCTAGATTATGGGATATACTTTTCACTTTTCTTTATCGTTTTGCCTTCTTTTCCTCGATGGTTGATGGGGTAGAGCATTTTCTTACATCATTGTAATTCTAACTACAAATTGTATACGCCTGTTACATAAACCGTGCGAAAAATGGTAGAATGGCAGAGCAAAATAGAAAATGCTCCTCTGTCTCTCTGTCTCTCTCTCTATCTATCTATCTATCTATCTATCTATCTATCTATCTCTCCCTCTTTCTCTCTCTCTCTCTCTCTCTCTCTCTCTCTCTCTCTCTCGTATGAAAATGAAAAGTGTACAAAATGGCTATGGTGAGACACAAAGAAGGTGTATTTTTCTCAAGTAAATGTTCTACATAAGATCTAGATTATTTTACGCGGTTTATGGTGCCGCTTTAATTTCGATGTTTTTTTTTAATCTGCTGCACTCATAACAGCTTCAAATAGTAAAAAAAAAAAAACAGAGCAAAGGAAGAATAAAGCGACTGGTTTGAATGTACCTACCTGACTAACTCGGTTAAATCCATACTGTTTGAAACGCTCGTCGTAGAGCGGTAATGAAGTCCTAGCGACGTAGAAAGGCTCCCACCCAGGTATATATTCAACAGAGAAACCAACATCCATCTTTTTGTTGTTAAGTGTCCGCCACCGTTCATAATCCGTGGGCTGGTGGCACTTTCTGCAAAGGTCAAAATAAAAAGGCTGGACAAGTCCCTTTGTCCAAAGATCCAGGAGTTCCGATTTTCCTGACGGAACTTTCACTGTCGCGTCCATTTCGAACGCTGGAACCACAAACGCTACGAGGTTTTCTTTGGCGTGTGAAAGTTTTTCGATAATCCTTGACCCATGGTGTGTATTGTTTTTTGAAAGAAGCGATGGATTGTCTGTCATTGTGGCGGATGAAAAAGCAAATGAAGACATGAACTTTTGGAACTCTGTTCGAAGTCCTTCGGAAGGGATCATATCGACGTCAACAACAAAGACGTAGGGCGTCTGGGCGTAGTTGATGGCGAGGTTCCTCAAGACGTTGTTGGGGTAGGCAAGCTCTTTACCCCGGTCAGAGTAATTTATGGGTGAAATATCGGGAAATATTTGATCCGTGTTGGCGTTTGAAGTAACAGAGGAGCAGTCTAACTTGATACCAGCTAGCGCAGCGAGGTGCTGCTGTTTGGGGGCTCGCATCAGAGGGTACACCAGGTGAAAATTGACGTGGCGAAAGACGTGGTCGTTGCAGAAGTGAAGGTGCAGGAGGCGAGAGGCCGTCACGGGAAAGTCGTCGTCCCAGGTGAAGACGGCCACAGAGGCCGGTCCGCCCCAGCGCGGGGCCAGGCTCCACACGTCTCCCAGTCTGGAGGAAGAGCACTGCGACACCAGGCTCACGTCGAACGGCGCCCGCCCGCGGATCGCCAGCTCCGACGGCAGGAAGTTGTCCAGGAGATGGTACGTCCCGCTCTTGTCCAGGCGGTGGGCCCCGCGGACCCGCTCCTCCATCTCTGCCAGGACAGTGTCCAGCGTCCGGCCCTGCAGCTGCCTCCCTATCCCGGGCCCCCCTACACCGATGCCGCGTCGACCTGGGTCTGACGGCAAGGACTCGAGCTCCGCGGATCTGACCTTGTCTCGGTCTTCTAAGCGCGACAGGAGCGCCAGGTGCAGGAGCTGCAGGAGCACGATGGCCGTGACTAAGGACGCCAGGCACGGCCAGAACTTGCAGTGGATTGGGGAATGGCCAGGGGACGCCCAGCCGCGCCATCCAGGCAGGGACGAGGGCACTTGCTTCAACATCGCCGGGCGTTACGTGAAAAGCTCACTGCAAAAAGTAAGCCTGTACTAGCAGGCATCGTTTGCAAGTCGTAGCAAGAATTAAAGTTGAGTTGTGATCTTACATGCTAGCTTGAGGGTTTTTTGTAGGATTCATTTGGCATATGATAAGGAAGACTCAACACTAAGAATGATGGAATCAGACGCTCCGCTGCTGTGTTAAGGGTGGCTCTTTACATCTTGTGAGCCTGAAAAGAAAGAAAAAGCAGGTTAAATTGTGTAAAATCACATGTGAACACGCCATGAGGAAATATAGTAAGCAACACAAATCAGATATGAATTGACTAATGTCTCTGTTTAATGCGCTGGGTTTTTTGCAGGGGTTGTGCTTTTGTTGAAATAGTTCAAAACATTTCTGGGACTATTTTGTTTAAGTTGTCGACGTATTTGGTTACTATTGCGGCTTCCCGATTGTGACACATGAGGGAAGGAGAAAATAAATTCTAATGAATCATTATCCTAAAGTTTCTTAATCCTTTTTATTTATTCTGATACTGTCGTCTTCCCAGTATTAGCGGTTGCTACCAAACAAATAATGGCGCTATAGCATGCATGTTCAGTACTGTCTAACACTACAAAACGCAATTATATCAACATATAGCTATGCCAAAGGCAGGGCCTAGCTTATCATGGAGGAAAGGGCTGTCACACATCCACAGAGTGTAGGTTTAAATCGCGTATAAAAGAGAACAAGGTAGCAATTAAAGTGAGGAATTGTTGGTCACTATATGGTCAACTCAAGGACTAGTCCTTGGGTCAACTCAAAAACATGGGGGCCACCAATCGTCGTTTAGCTTACACTGTTTGAACGAGGAAAGGCCTAGTGCAAGAATAAAATCAGGAAGCGCTCATAGGAAAATAATAATAAGCTGTTCCAAACGTGCCAGTACGTGAAATGCGAGTAACCTAACCAGTCATGCGCTGTCATGAGCAGCAATAAAGACAGAACACGCAAGCCGCAGGCACGCAAATGAGTTGACAGACCTAGTTGAGAGCTATTACTGGTGGCATTTTCTAAGAGGAATAAAAGATTAGACACAGTAGAACCCCTATTGTTGCATATTTATATACCGTAATTAAAAACAAAAACATGCTTATGTAGAGTTGCCGTAGTGTACATTGAAATTTGAAGCTGACAAAGCGAAACCACATTTACTATGCGAAAAGACGTGTTTCATAATATAATTGTCATAGAAATGTTGTTTTAAACGCTCTTTGACTTAGTAGTAAACTCACAGATTTGTAACTCACTGTTTCGAGAAATACCAGTTAATCATGAACATGAGTGATTATACGGAATTTCTTTAATCTGTATAATTAAATCAAGAAAGCGTGTTTTCAATTGGAATAAGAGACAAACCTTGATTTAAATAGCCTCTTTACTAATACAATGTATAATGTTCTATCTTTATTGTCAAAAATTGTCGACACACACACACACAAAAAAGCCACAGTGAAGCAATTATTAATAATAGTGCTGATAAAAAAAAACCTGCGGTTTAAACTCTTTGTGGCAGAAACCTGGGCTTACCCAACCACCATGCATGAACAAACTGAATAAACCAGGTTACAGATATAATATGTAAACGATTTTTAACGATTGCACAAAACAAACAGATAATGATCTCAAAGTAAACAGAGGCGGTTGAGTAACACGAGAGTCGGAGATGGCTTATATAAATGCTTACCATCTGATACATGTACCATCATTATTTTCCCTCGATCGGCCGCCTTTATTCTGCTGTAATTTTTTTTTTACTGAGGTCACGCTTACCATATCCATGAGCCAAGCAGCTTGTGTCCCCAATCTTTGCGATTACTACTTTGAATATATAAGGGTTATTAAAACGGAGCCGGGCTACACACAAGGAAACTTCCACCGTCTATGCAGCTGTTATACCCGTAACCCCGCTTGTTTAAAAGGCAGTTAAATTGCTATAATGCAAATCAAACAATGTGACTCAGAGTTGAGTTACAAAGCAAACATGATAGTATCGGCCTTTAAAATAGAACACAACCGATATGAATCTCCGAGTTTTTTTTTCAGCCAGACAAAAAAACCCACCCCCATCCCGTCTATGTTCTAGAACAAAGAAGAGAAAAGAGAAAGGAAAAAGAAAATAAGGGGGTGCTCTTAGAGCTAGGAGCTTTCAACTAGCATCGCACTGATTTAAATTGAATTAGATATTCAAAACATTATATTTAAAGCTTTCAATCAGCATCGCATTGGTTTAAATTGAATTAGATATTTAAAACATTATATTTAAAAACATAACAAAGCGGGGGTAACGAGTGCTCTGTTTGTTAAGTAAACGGAAGGACGGCCCAAGGAAACACAAACCAGCAACAGATGGTGAGCACGCTTCGGTTCATTTTGATGTTACAATTACATGTACCGGGGGACCATTAGGCAATGTTGTGTTCATTAACAAAAGAATTTAAGAAACCAGCTGGCTACACGGTCCAACCAGAGGCAAAAGGATACATTAACATTCATAGTTATCTTTAGGAGGGAAGCTAGACGCATAGATTAATGGACTATTTCCCGGCTGGTTTCCCGCTAATTGAGATCTATTCATTACATGACAACGCTATGGGGAAAAAAAGACGGAGTCAATGTAGGGTTGTGTTTTGATAATCATGGCTCATTGTCTTTATCTTCTCAAAGAGTTAGAAATGCAGATAATTATGTGCACGAGTCACCAGGAGAAAAGATAAAGGTTCACCTTGCATGATATAATAATACTATTGTTCAGTAAAGTGCATTTTGCAGCGGCGCGCTGTATTTCAAACGTTATCAATAATCATTTTATGTGATTTCACTGAGCAATCAGATTTTTTTTCACGATGTAAAATAAGAAGCAGGGGCTTAGAACCGGCGACGTGCATCACTGCATACTATTTGTGGCTTATTTAGCCGTTCCATTGACTAATTAAAGTGCAATGCAATAATAATCTAACCCACTTCTGCGAAAACGCTGTGACATATATTGTTAGTTATTAAGGTGTATAGTTTTGGACAACAATAATGAATATTTCTGTTGAATTTTGCTTATCGGATTCAACTGGTTGATTTTGTAAAGTTCGTGGTAATTTAAGATGCGGATTAACAGGTTATATACTTTCCACACGCCTATCACATGACTTCATAAAGAAATTACTAAAATTTGGCCCTACGGCTTTTTAGAAAAATGTCTGCCATACAAAAGTAAAAAAAAATGCAACTGAAACCAGAAAAATATAAACTAGATCTATTAAAGAAATAGTTGTTTTAATAAGTAGCCTAAGTCTGTACAAACCAGATAGGGGAAAGTCCGCCTAGTTTTACACAACATTATGTAAACTTTAGAAACAACTGCATATAAATAGCTAATAACTTGAGTTCTCACTATATGAAATTAAATCACACAGTAAAACTTAATAAGATATAAAATTCCCATGTGCTCACCCGCAAGGAAATAAACAAAACGCCGACCTACATTAAATTAAGTTAGTTACTGACTCACCGCAGATTTCTCAGGGGGCGAAAGCTTTCACTCAGCCTAGATCTACCGAATGCCGCGCCTGAATGCTATGAAACTCACACTCGCACAGTCGCAGCGACTACACTGACGACTACTGCTCGCTCGTAACGAGAGTGCGATTCTGTGAAAATGCGCGTGCACGTTGACTGCTAGAGTGCTACTGCTAGTGCTACTCTTGACATGATAGATATAGATTTAGATTCTAGATCTAGATCTAGATAGATTTACATACCATTAGAAAAATACATAATTTTGAACAAGGCGACTTAAAACAAATGAATTAAGTTCTTTTTTTTTTAAACATATGCCAAGTTAAGCATACGGTTACTGTACATCATAGGTGCATCAGTTAAAGAAACGTCAACTTTTAAATGAGTTTACTAAATATTGTTGTGACTAGACAAACAATGTTTAGATTTAGATGAAAATTTAGCAAATTTAGTACTTCTCACCAGATTCCCAAAGAAAAAAAAAACAAGACATTTCAACTACAAAAAACAGCTTACACTATAATTTAAGTGAATATCAGTCTATAACAGAGATAGAGTGGTGAGGGTAAAAAAAAGGGGGAGGGGGAGAGAGAGAGAGAGAGAGAGAGAGAGAGAGAGAGAGAGAGAGAGAGAGAGAGAGAGAGAGAGAGAGAGAGAGAGAGAGAGAGAGAGAGAGAGAATACATTTTTAAAATCAGTATGCCTTTAAAATGTTTGAACCAAGTTTATTATGTTAGCTTTAAACCTGGCAATTGCATATATACAGTTTGCACTGTGCACCTTGTTTTAAAATTACATTTTTGTAACATGGACTCTTCTGACATTGCATGCAGCTTAGCAAAAGCCTATTTGCAGTTCAATTCTTTATCAATGAGGTTATTTTGCCAGTTTTGTGACCTTAGATTCATATCTATCTATAAGGTAAAGAGCAGTCTAAAGCAAAGCCGGTTTGGTGAGGGGAAAGAGAGGAAGGGATTGAGAGACAGGGCAGAGAGAGAGATAAAGCATTTAATCAGTATTCCTTTAAAATATTTGAATCAAGTTTATAAATTACTATTTAAATCACTTTACGCAATAGCATACATGTGTACACATGTGGGCTGTGGCTCTTGTTGAATTACATTTCTGTATTCTTGTTGTGCTTTTTTTTCTGACATTGCAGCTTAGCAAAAGTCAATGTGCAGGCCCATTCTTTATAAATGAGGTTATTTTATCAGTTTTGTGAACTTTGATTCATACTGAATAGCGCATTCAAGCCTTTCAGAATATTATCTTGTCTTGAGTAGATTCTTGACATAGTTCCAAATGGGCCTACATTAGGCTTTCAGATTATTATAATGGTTACAGTGTAGGCCCCTACTATCAGAGAAAGATAAAGAGGGAAAGAGAGAGAGAGAGGGAGAGAGAGAAAAGAGAGAGAGATAGGTGGGGGGGGGGGGGAGGATGAAGAATACATGTTCTAGAGTAAAGAGCACACTTTGTATTACATACATGCACACATTATCGCAACCTCGTGATTAGGCGCTACCCTTGTATTATTCACCAACCTAATCATTGTTTCTTGTGTAGCTATATTGTTTATTATCATAGTTCAAATCGTTTCTGTAAGTGTATGAAAGTTTGGGTGTGTATAATAATTATGAAACTTGGGGTGGTGCATCGTAGGTGACACAGTTTTAGGTACGTTTAGTGGTGCATGTATGATGATGCATAGGCAGGCACAACGTTACTGATAGAGAGAGAGAGAGAGAGAGAGAGAGAGAGATAGATTGAGAGATAGAGAGAGAGAGAGCGGAAAATGCTATAGAAAAAAAAGGATCTCCTGCCCTTATTTACCCAAATCAATGTAACACCAGAACGAGAATCCCACCCCTTCCCTTTGTTTCACGTACCCTCCCTCTGTTTGACATTCGCAGCTAAATATTGCTCATCATGTATGATGATGCATTAGACAAGGTTATGTGAGATCAAACGTCAATCCACAGGCAGAGACAAATGATAGAGAGAGAGAGAGAGAGAGAGAGAGAGAGAGAGAGAGAGAGAGAGAGAGAGAGAGAGAGAGAGAGAGAGAGGGGAGCGGACAATCTAATAGAAAAAAAAAAGAATCTCCTGCCCTTTCTATTATTCCAAATCAATGTAACACTACAGTACACAAGAATCACCCCCCCCCACACACACACACACAAACCTTTCCGTTCCCCCTGTTTCACTTACCCTCCCTCTGTTTGACAATCGCATTCGCAGCTAAATATTGCTCACCATCTTCGCCCATATTTTACGCCCCTTAAATCCCCGCTTCTCCTCATCACACCCCACACTCCGGCTAGTAAGTCGGGAGCTTTTAGGCCTACCAGACTCTCAACGTTTGGACTCACACTCACAGCCAGGTAGCTAAAAAAAAAACGTATGGCATACGGTTTTACTTAATTCACTTGACCAACCAGCTTGGGTTCCAGTTCCAGCACTTACATTTGGATCCAATTCCGTGTTTGGGAGGTTTTGAAATAAAAACTTAGAATGCATCTTTGTTCAACATAATTATCCGGAGGTCCAACAAAAACTCGATGAAAATTCGTTTAAGTGTGTTTCCGTGTGTTCTTTGGGGTGTGCCTCGAGAAAAAGATTGAGATCTAGACTCGTATTTTCATCTGTGAGAATCGGTGCAGCTTGCTCTGTTACTTTCTGTGTGCTACACACAACATTGACAGCGGTTAACAACACACTTTGAGATGTGTTGTCCGCGAGGGCATAGCGCATGTGTAACAGCATTGACCTTTTAGTTTTAGAATGACGTCATACATCTAAAATGGAGGAATAGGATTCACTTTGTTTACAGTTTTATCAAAATAATTCACTGCTCAGAGACATTTGTTTCGAAGAATAATATATATTCATTTTTTCCATCGTTTACAACTAATGAGATGTTTCTGGTAAGATTAAGAGTTGAGATAAGGCCTTCAAAAGGTTAACCTAGATTAGTGGAAATGCCCCTTGATCATAACAAAACTTTAAGTTTCAGTTCATATTTTAATCTCTAGCTATTCTAGATCTAGATTTCTAGATTTTTTTTCTATATCTAGATTCTATTCTAGATCGAGAAGAGAATACTATTTTAGAGTTGAATTGTATTATACTTATAGATCTAGATCCAGAGATATAGGGCTAGATTTATAGCCAAATTAGAATCTAGATCTAGATAAATTCAACTCTGGAGATGCAGAGGCAGACTAGAAATCTAGATCAGGATAAATCTCTAATGACACTCAATATGATCACATAATAATTTATTTAGCTAATAGACTAAAGTCATAATTACATTTTTAAAGAGAAACATTTGTATTTATAGATAATTTGGAAATCCTGCAAATAATAAATTTAACTTGTTTGATAAATATAGCTATTTTTTTATCTTCTAGATTCATCTATAAATGTGCTTGTGCTGTAAGCAATTCTGATGGCTGTGATGAAGGCCTTCCATGGGCCTTATGATGGGCTTTTCTTATGTATTGTTGTGCTGGGATTTATAGGGCTTTGCAATGGACAGGATTTTGGTGAGTGGAAGTCAAATCTATATCGATGGCATTTTGAAACAAGACCTTCCTTCTTAATCATATGTAGGAATTTTTATTTTTACCTTTATACCATGTACATTAAGGTACATGGCTTTCTCTAATCTCTTCTAGTTTTAAATGAATGCTAATTCAGACTGAAGATTAAGTCAAATATTGTTTGAGAATAGGTAAAGATTGTTCATACAACTTACAATGAATATGTTGTTGCTTCGATTTAACTTGTTTAGTAACATTTTTGGATACATTATGACATTTACAGCACATTTATTTATGATTTTGATTGGTCAAACTTTTTTTCTATTATTGTAATGATGTGTATTCCTGAAGTCTCCTGTCCTGAGATGCTAGCACCAGCAGATGGTTTTATCAAGAGCAAAACAGAACAAGATATAACTATTGTTTGTAACCCTGGCTTTCAATTGACTGACAGCACAAACACTAGGAAATGCATACATGGTTCATGGTACCCTCCCAGTCCTCCAATGTGCTTGCCCATTATTTTGCCTGGTACGTATAAATGACACCTAAAGTGTGATGCTTGATATTTTTAAGTTGTTTTCATTTATGGTTATATGTTGCCCGGTCTTTACTTGTGGAGTAACTCTGTAAGATCACAAATATATGTAATACAAAACAAACAAAAGATAAGACTTAACATCTTTTTACCACTTATGTTGCAGGATCTCCTGTATTGATGGATCTAACAAATGTTCACCTATGTTGTGTGCTTATGTTGATTTTTAAAAAATATAAATTCAATAAAAATCGTGCTCAAAATCTCAAACACTGCCGCTCATTTCCAAAGTCATAAGATCAGGTGGTTTTACGTGAATGCCTATGTTTGTATCAATACATCAAATAGGCCTCTTCAAGGCGTTATTAAGAAATTTGGCAAACACAGTGACAGTCTAATGTTTCAAGAAAAGAGTGTAAAAATGTTTTAATTCTTGTTAAAATGCAGACTCTGTGGCTCTTAAGCATTAGATTTAGAATTTATTCTGTTATCAACATTCTAATATTACAGTATTGATGGAGCAAATCATAAAATCTTCTTTGTGTTTATATTTATTTTAGTTCCACCCATATCAGCATCCTGTGCGACCCCACCAGCTGTTCTAAATGGAATCGTTCAGGACAGTAATGGTTCTGCGACTTACCCGATGCCAAAGGGCAGTAGAGCTACTGTTGTATGTAATGAAGGCTACTTTAGCCCTGATTCATCTCAGCCCAGGTTTGAGATTGAATGCAATGGCTTTGGAATGTGGTCTAAAGCTGACGGAGGTCTTCATATCAGTTGCACAGGTGATTTATGAAATGTTAAGAGAGTTATATACTCCTCTAACTTGGCAAGCATTGAAGAAAATGTCAAATCCAGCTTTTAACCAGTGACACTTTTTTTTTTTTATTTAAGATTCAGAAAAGTGCAACTCTGTACCTATTTTTTTTTCCAGAATCATACTTCTTGAAATACCTACCAATACCCATATGATCAATCTACATACATTTTGATTTAATTCAAGTGTGCAATAATTTATATTTTTATAATTTAATTAAAAACTAATTCTACTTTTTACAATTATAATTTAATTGACACAAAAATATATTGTAAATTTTTTGTGTTTGTCATGGCTCAGTAATAGGCCTAATTTTATTAACTCTCTTCACCTGAAATGTCACAGTATTGATAAAAGAAAGTTTTCAGGGACAATAAGAAACTAAAAACGTCTAGTTTACATGAGATAATTTACAACAGGAAGTAATTGAACACAAGATCATTCTCAAGATTATTTAGAACACTTCAGAGTCTTTAGATTTGTGACTTTTGTAAAATGATGTATCTTTCAAGGAAACATACTTATATTACTTTTTATGTTGGTAATTTACACAGCGGATCTACATTTTTAAATTGACTCTGGTTTGTGTGATCAGATTGAGGAAACAAATCTGTCCCAGTGCAAACTCAACTTTACCTCTCTGTGTGAGCGAATAAGGAGTTGCCATGCTAAATTAAAAGATTTGTTTTCACATTCTTCAGCCAAACCTTGTCAAAGCCCTCCAAATGTTCCTCGAGCTACGTTCAGGTTTTTGCCACCGGCTGAAGACTCCAAGAGCTCCTCTTTAGAGGTGGAGTATATTTGCAACAACAACTCTGTGCTGGTGGATCCCAGTATTGAAACTAAACTCGCCTGTCGCAATGGCCAATGGGAGGGATCCATTCCCACCTGTGGTATGTACTGAGTGAGATTTAATCCTGCTTTTGTAAATAATACAAATATTTGTAAAAGTAAAGTTCTTTAAGTTTTTATATTTACTAATTGTTGTGTTGCAGGGATAAAATTTAGACAATTCAAAAAAAAAGGAAGGTTGGCCAAAAGCTTTGGCATATAAACATCCAATTGTTAGAAGGAAAGATAAAAAAGATATAAGTACGAACTAAACTTGAAAGATTTTTTTACTTTCCTTTTAAATTTTTTGTGACATTATATCATCCAAGCTTAGGTTTCGTTGGAATCTATGATGTATGCTTTTTTAAGGAAAGCTGATCAATACAATATAACTTTTTTTTTTTTCATTTTTACAGTTCCAAGGACGAATTGTGAACTTACAGGATCGATTCTCAATGGGGTTTGGAATGTGAAAGAGGATTCCATCAAAACCTATCCTCACTATGGTCTTGAAGTGGGAGAAGAGATTAAATATCAGTGCCACACAGGCTACAAGTTAGTTGGCTCCTCCGTCCTAAAGTGTATGCCACAAGGCTTATGGTCGAGTGAAGTACCAGAATGTATCCCAGAATCAGGTTTGTATGGTTTTATATATTTTATTTTTTCATGTCTTGCATACAATGTAAATGAGTTCATGTGTAAGATGTTTATGTTTGGAAAAAAATGCATGTATTTTTTGCTTCAACTTTACTAAAAGATAATGTCAAATATCAAATTGTTGCTTCGTTGTTGTGGGGTTTTTTTTGTTTTGTTTTTTTTAAACAATAGTAAGAAATGAATATTTGATAAATGAATAAACTTAATGCAAGTTTTGATTCAATATTATTGTTAAGAAAATTTACCTTCACAAAGTCTACTTTGACAAATTTTAAAAGCTTATGTCATGTATGCGTCTTATTTATATTTTTCTATAAAGTTTAAAGTCTTTCACTATCGTCATTTGGAATTTACAAAAATATAATATACATTTTTATAAACCTTAAAGTATAACATTAAGTTTTAAAATTGTGTAGGGAGATCAACTTTAATTAGCAATGCAATGGCAGCTTTTCAATCATGCTGCTTTATAGCTAGGTCAGTTTTTCAAAGCTCTGAATTTTTCAGAACCTGTGTACTACTGTCCTCGGTTGCCACCCCTTCAAAATGGAAAGTGTGTTTGTGCTGACGCAAAGGAAAACTCAGACATATCATTTTGCATGCCATTTCGACGGGGCTCTCGTGTTGAGTGTTCATGCTGGCAAGGCTATAACCTACAAGGTTCACCCATACTGACGTGTGGTTACAATGCCAGGTTCAATGATCCCATGCCAACTTGTGTCCAGAACTTTGATGGTGAGAATCAAAGTAGGCCATATTATAATTTTCGCCTCTACTATTTGTCTGTCTTTGGGTGTCACTCTCTCTCTCTCTTTGTGTGTGTGTGTGTGTGTGTGTCTCTCTCTCTCTCTCTCTCTCTCTCTCTCTCTCTCTTTCTCTCTCTCTCTCTCTCTCTCTCTCTCTCTCTCTCAGAATGTAATATTTTTGTTGTTTTCTTTTGCTTCGATAGGGCCATTCTACAGAATGATTTATATATGTTAAAAAAAAATTTTTTAACAAAGCATTGAGAATAAATATATATGATTTTTTGAATAAACATCCCAATTCCTTGTCCTAACCATCATGTCTTAATGCATACTTACTTTTCATTTTATTTAAGTAAAATGATAAATAATATATGAATGTTCTTGTTATCCAGAATCTCCAGGGCTTATTGAAATGCCCCCTTACAAAGGTAATCGAGAGAGACCATACAACTCTGCTGACATCACTGATGGAAAGAATAAGGTTTGTTTTAACTTTGCCAATGCTTGGGCAACATGAATTAATTTTCTTATTTAGTTTTGTTTGTTTGTTTGCTTTTAGGGTTAATGTTGTTAATTTTTTTTGTTATTATTATTATTATTATTATTATTTGTTTGGGGGGGGGGGGGGGAGGTTGTGGAGGTGTTGACGGTTTCTTAACTCTATAATCGTTGAAAGTAAGGAATGTGTTCAAACACTGAGTGTGGAGACAATGTGCATTTTTCCATGGTCAGTTTATGTGATGTTATACTTTAGATGGCCCACTTTAATGCCACTCTAATCAGCCCGTAACACTACTAGAATGGATTTATGGTGGATATAATTATATCAACACTTTCAGGGTTAATGGGTTTTTTGTTTTTGTTTTTTTATTATTATGATTATTAGTAGTAGTAGTAGTAGTAGTAGTAGTAGTAGTAGTAGTAGTAGTAGTAGTAGTAGTAGTAGTAGTAGTAGTAGTAGTAGTAGTATAATTGTTATTATTTAAAATAATTATCAAAGTAGTAGAAGTATGCCTACATTGAGTGTTATTCGTTATTATATAACATAAATTTAGTGAAAAGTTTAGTGAAAATATTTTTTAGGGATGTCCCAAAAGTATAGCAAAACACATTAAATAAAAAAAGTTTTCTTTGGGCCTGACTCAAATTTGCACTTTAGGTACACCTCGAGATAATTTCAGTATGGTACCCATGGTGATTAAAATATTTTGGCCAACAATATGTAAGAGATAAACACCCTGTCATTACAAAAATATTGCAATGAAATGCATCAAACTAGCTCAATCTTTAAAATTCAGATGCCTAAGATGCTCCTTGTTTTCCTACTAGAAATCAAATGTACTGAAATTCATACATTCTACTGGTTTTTACGTTCTTAGCAATCGGTTCAGTAATAAAAACGACTGTTATAAGAAAGAAGCCTCTATCCTAGTGCAGCATTTTAAAAACGTATTACAGTTTTACGTGCATTCACACACAGACAAAATGGGATACCAGACTTTTTTGTGTCAGGAAATAATATCATACTGACACCTATCAAATGAGAAGGTAACATATGCAGTCCAGCCGTATATTTAACTGAGGATATATAATAATTATATTAGAAATATGTATGCAATGAGCTTCCACTTCCTCCATCCAAAATTAGATCAATGCTCATGTGAATGCCTTTTCTTGTCTTGAAATCCAGGTCTCATCTCTTGTGATTGTAGTAACAACGGCCTGCAGTGTTCTCGGTGTGTTGTTAATTATAATGGCAGTCATGGTGTTCCGCCGCCACAAGCCACACATGCGAGGAATGGGAGGGGCTGGCAATGGAGGACCCCATTTGTTTCAGCAAGGCCCGTCCTCTCCACCATATGCAAGAGTGCACAACTCATCCATGGGTATGTTATGAGAGGCCTTTGATTCATAATATGCTGAACTACACCCGTCAATGTTATTGTGTTTTCTTTCTTATGATTTAATAAGTGAAACAAAACCTTTTTTTACCTGACGCAAACATTGTAGAAATTGGAATTATGAAAGGTTGAGAATGCCTTTTGTGTAGATATTATTCAGTTCTTAAATTGTGGGTGTTTGAATACATAAAAAAGTCACTCCACTGGCTTTCATTCACTGTGTATTCCAAAGTGTTATCTCTGGTGAAATGTAGCAAAGCTTTCTACTAGTTAAATGTCATACAGTAATCAAACAATGAGTCATTGCCAGTAGAGGCTCCACCGTTGACCCTGTTGGGGGTGTAGCCGCCGCTGCTAGTGCTACCATTGTTTCCCTCTCTCGTAGCCTCCTCATAAGATGGCAGGTGTATCCTGGAAGCTTCTACATAAGCCATGAGAGCCAGTCTATCATGCTCATCTGCAGAGAAAAATAAATAAAATAAAAACTCAATGATTAAAATAAAACTATCAGTCATTTATCTGAATACAGAAGTGCTTTTTGTTCAGATGAAATAAGAAAACAGTTCAAATTTTGAAATATGGGAGGTGATTCAATGGCACATAAACGATTCTTTATTGGAAGGTTGATGGTTCAATATAAAATAGTGCTGGCTTGTTTTCTTCTGAACTGGTGGATCAGTGCCAGCATAGTGTAACCCATCAAGTCCTGGGTTTACTATTCTAGGGCTCCCATGGCATACAGACATTTAACTAGTAGAAAGCTTTGCTACATTTCACCAGAGATAACACTTGATGGATTATACTATACTGATCCACCAGTTGAGAAGAAAACAAGCCAACCCTATTGGATCCTCACCCTTCCAATAAAAAATTGTCTATGTGCTATTGAATCACCTCAACCTCCCATATTTCAAAATTTGAACTGTTTTCTTATTTCATCTGAACAAAAAGCACTTCTGTATTCAGATAAATGACTGATAGTTTTATTTTAATCATTGAGTTTTTATTTTATTTATTTTTCTCTGCAGATGAGCATGATAGACTGGCTCTCATGGCTTATGTAGAAGCTTCCAGGATACACCTGCCATCTTATGAGGAGGCTACGAGAGAGGGAAACAATGGTAGCACTAGCAGCGGCGGCTACACCCCCAACAGGGTCAACGGTGGAGCCTCTACTGGCAATGACTCATTGTTTGATTACTGTAACAGTAACACCAGCATCAGCACTAACAATCACCAGTTCTACCTCCAAAATCGCCAAGGAAGGCCTGGCAATGGCGCTAATGATGGTAACAACAACAGTGCCAGCAACCAGCACTCTACGTTTGTTGCCACCGGTAGTAACGCCTCCGCAAATATGTACAGAGATGGGGTCTCTGTTTCAGAGATGTTTGGCTCTATAGATACAGTCAACGTTAGTATGAGTGACGCGTCTACCTCGGTCACTGTGGAGACTTACGACTCTAGCACGTGTGGTAGGTCAGTTGGATCCTCCTCTCAGCAAGCCACAGCTGGCAGTCTGCAGTCGTCTCGCGATCAGCTGTCTAATGAGGGTAATTAGAATTTTTTAGTTTATTCATACTTTTTTTTTCAAGCCCCCATAGACGTATTAAATAATAGTGATGAATATTTGTATATACTAAAAATAATTAAAGCAAGCATATAAACTTTTTTTAATTTATTTTTTTAAGACATAGCTGACTTATATAATGTTACATTCAAACATGAAAACTAACTTGCCATTCTCAGGAAATGCCTTAAAAATTCAGTCAATCCAGTCTTTTCTAAAGAAAAAAAAAGGATGACGTGGGAATGTCTAGATTTTGTAAGCATTTCTTGCTTATGAAAATTTCAGGGTGTGGCTGTAAAATATTTTTGAAGCAACCAGGGTGAATTAGGTACAAGTTACTGACATAAGTTTTGAGCTAGAGCTCTTTAAACATAGAATAATGTCTCTATATAAATACAGTGTAATCAAAATACCCAAATTCCGACTTGTACCTGATTCACCTTGGCTGCTTCATTTTATATTTAAACATGAAAATTCCTATAGTATACAGAAATTTAATAACCCCCGCTAAAAAAAATGTTACAAATCTTTATATCTCTTCAAACAGACGCTCCTCTGTTGGACTCCAGCTCTCAGGGGGAAACCGATGTGGTCAGCATGAGCTCCAACCCTAGCCGCACTAGCAAGGACGATCAGTGAGGAAAGAGCTTTAGTTTGTTAGCTTGTGTTATCCATAGACATGTAATGATTTGTTTGGTAAATAGTACAACTACCTGGGAGAGAATGTGCAATCAGGACAATTTAGAGATGTCTGGGTAGTTTACTCTCAACTTAGCTTTTTATTTGATGAGTATGCATCTTTTCATTTTTTAACAAAAAAAAATACAGTATCTTTTGTCAACAAATTGTAGCATGAAACTCACTGATCTCATAAGATTTTTCTTTGTTATACATCATGTCATGTTTTGCCTTCATTCCCATGCTAACGATTTGTTATTTAGACTTAAATAAAATTATTTGCAACTTTTTAAACATTATAATAATTTATGAGTGGGTAATAGCATGTTTTGAAATCTTTTTCCAGATTAAATCATATAGTAGTATTTCTAAGGGATCTGATTTTCAGTTTATTTTGATCAAAGAACTTTCTTACCATTCTTAACCTTGGATCAAAGCTTAGTTCATGAACGCTTGACAAATCTTAATTTTAAACAGCTTTTTTGTAATTTTTGGGTTGGTCTTTTTTGTGCTTTTTTTTTTTACTGCAAAATAAATGAAACATGTTCATTTAATCAACTGCGTAGCTGTGCATTTATGAATCATACTTTTTGTGTGACTTCAATGCACAACCCCATAATCAGAGATATTGCATTTTTTCCTCTACAGCATTAAAAAGTCACTTTCCCTTTGTTCCATTTTTCCTTGCAAAATTTGGCACATGCATTATCCATGCCACTTTATTTTGTTTATATGAGAAGGAAAATTAAGTGGACAAAACAATCTTGATGTGGAATCTATTCTGTTGCCATCAATACTTCAAGGCAAAGTGGCACATATGATGTGATGGTCTCAACTGTTGTTCAGCTGCTCATTAGATCCTTTTCATCTTGGGTGCTGCCTTGTTGGGCCCATAGGTATTTGTGTAGTGTTCAAACGAACTGGAAAGTAGATTTATTAGGTTTACGATTTTAATCACATCTTCTGTAATGAGAAGGGAAATTATTGTATTTGTGATTTTCTGTTTTATTGAAAATTATATATGTGAGGACTTTTGGTGAAAAGAAAACACACACAAAATTATTGTAGTCTCAAAGTTCATTTAAGATTCAAATGTTTATCATTTGGTTAATAATCTAGACATCAGATTCGATGCAGACAAATTTTTCTAAACAAATATCTTGAACTTAGAAAATATTTTTTTTTTCGCATTTCTGTTTCAGGTAAAAATTGTAACGCTAAACATGTGCCAAAGTAAAATACTGTTGTTTGATATGTCATTCACTAAGAAGTAATTTTTTTTTACTATTATACTCAGCTACGTACTTTTGTATGCATATAAATCCAATGTTTCTCAGTTATGTTTTTACACAAAAATTTATGCAGATTTGAACTAAAAGGATATTAGTTATGCTGTTTTTGAAATTTACGTGTATGTTTTTATTGGAACCAAAGAATATTTGCAGATATTTGGTACTGTCTAGAATCTCTGAAATTTCAAAGTAGAATGGATTCCATTATGTTATATTTACTTTGTCCGCTGTTTACATATTTTTTCCATGCCAGATTTCTACTTTAAATTGTACAGGGAAATTAATGGAAGAATAGTTCTGTTGGTATAATATGATACTGTTACTTGTGAAAATCAAAGTGCTAAATTTATTTTTATGTAATATTATCCTAACAGGTCAGCAATGTTGATGTTGATTAATATTTCATAAGTTTTATTTTAAAAAAAGAATACCAATAAAATAGAATAATATATAAAAGAATAACTGAATATCTAAAATTTCCTCAAAGGTTCATTTAGCTACCTTAAATGAGTGAATTTATTCAATGTCCTAAGCGAATTGTAAAGATCTCATATTGGCTGTGAGTTAAAGATTGTAAAGACTGAAAATTAAGAAGCG
Source organism: Elysia chlorotica (assembly GCA_003991915.1). Classification (NCBI taxonomy): domain Eukaryota; kingdom Metazoa; phylum Mollusca; class Gastropoda; family Plakobranchidae; genus Elysia; species Elysia chlorotica. The sequence continues at coordinate 190,594 of RQTK01000561.1, read as the reverse complement.
TATTATGTAATATACCATATACGTATATGTGATTGTACATGTACATGCTTTTGTAAACGTGTATCATAACATATGGAACCCAATGGAGATGTGTTTCAAATCACTTAGTTTAAGTTTTATCAACTACTTTCTTGATTTTTTTTTCTTCTTTTGTTTTGTTTTTTGTTAGTAATCTTTTTGAAAAGTTTTGGTGGGAAATTCGGTAGCCCTTGAATATAAATAATTCCACATTTTTTTTAAGGGGGACATAATAGCAGTCACATGATAATAATATGCAATTGATATTAAAAGTAAAAAGCACACTTCCTGATGTCAAGAATAATTTTTTATTATTTTTCTTGGTTGTTTTTATCAGGTGTCAGTTTCCATGCTCTGTAAATGAAAAAAAGAACTGAAAGAATCAACTATGATATGAACAAAAACTGTTTGTTGTTACGTTTAGAAAAATGTTTACTTCCCAAATATACAATCTCAATCTTATACCCTAAAGATATTTTGACACATGATCTAATGATATATTTGGTGCAGTCCTTAGGTGTTTTATCTCTCTTATATCTCTCCTTTTTGTAGGATCTTTGTACGCACATCCCTCAGAAATTGTTGTTGTTCTCTTGCCATTTTCTAGAAAGTTGCTTTGTAAACTTAAATTGTATTGTACATCATTCTTTGTGATAGCTGATATTATTACCTTAAAAGCCATTAGAAATATGTGTAACTTAATTTTGGTACTATGTACAAAGTCTTTTATTCTTCACATTTTGTGCATGCTCTCTTTTGGTTGGATGTTTTCTCATTGTCATCTCACTTGTTCCACATTGATATTGGTTTTTTGTTAATAGGTGTTACAACCTGGGGAAAGAAAACTCATTTGAATCTGAATGCCTATGTTTTTTTAATAAATAATAATGTTTAACTCAACAATCTCCGCAGACAAATCTAGAGATAGAATTCTTTTATTTGAAAATTTGATGTTGATTGGCTAAATTTTATTCATGAAATGGTTATACCTTTTGTGAGTGTATGTTTTTTGGGGGGTTGGTTTTTTGTTTTTTTTTTAGTCTCAGGGCAATGTTACCTAAATTCCAACCTATTAAAATCAAAATGACTGCTACATAATAATTTTTCTTTATGAATTCCTTATTTCGTTGCTAGTATTATTGTACATTATGTTGATATGAAATTTAGAAAATTTTGCAAGCAAACCATCACTGTTAGAAATGTGTTGTTTTTTTCATAAATTTGTTTTTATCTTATTATATTCATCTTATTGTTGAATCAATCAAATAATTTACATATGTATTTTTGCAATAGTTTAAAAAGGTAAATGTCCAGTCTGAATAAAGTTCTAAAACAGCTTTCAATTTGTTTTTGTTTTTGTTTTGTTTTTTTACATTACAAAAAAGTTCCTAAATTTAGTTAAATTGGAAGTTATACCTTACATTATACAAATTGTAGTGTACATAATTAAACTATGAGTGGTTTGAGTCTGCCATGGTAGAAAGTTTAGTTCCTCATAAAACAAACTTAAGATTTAACTACCTGCAACTAAAAGATGCATCATGCTCTTGTGTCTTGGCCTTATACAACAACATAATAATACTCATTTGGTTTTCAAGTCCAGTACTATTTTTTCCATAAGATTATTTAAAAAATAAAATGTCTGTTACTGCATGTGTGTACATGTGTATTTTGCAATATGAAGGGTTCTATGAGCGCTGATACCTCAGTGATTTAACACTTTGGGCTGACAAGATTTGCGGTTCAAATTTCAGCTGATGGATCTCTCTTTGTATAGGATTGTTTCTTCAGAAAACTGAGGGGGATGTAAAATTTGCTTAAGATTGCTTAAAAGCTAAACCTGACTCAGGTTGGAACATATAATTGTTGACAAATTATTATAACATTTCGTGGATATCACACATTTGACATTATTTTTGTTCTTTCAAAATAACACTTACACACATTATTCCATACAATAGTTGACTTCAACACTTTAAAAAAATATAAACAGAAAAACATGCTCATTAGTCACAGATCTACTCAGTCACTGAAAATTTATCATGGTTGCTTGTGTCAATTCATTACAATTTCAAATCTCTAAAAATTGTAGAACTTACTTGTATGCTCACACATACTACACACTAGGAACCTAAGTGAAAAGGTTGTAAATATCAAATTCAGGTTAGCTTGACATACAAGGGATAATTTTGATCTTTTTTTTTTTTTTTTTTTTTTTTTTTTTTTGGGGGGGGGGGGGTATTGCCTTATTATTATAAGACAATACCCCTCTCCCCCCACTAACTGGATCAAAATAAGAAACATGCTTGTCTTTTTGAGCGTCCAAGCAATTGGTGCAAATCTAAATTAACCCATCGTTATCTTCACGTTTTCAGAGACCCATTGTATGGCCTGAGCATTCTTAAAACTCTTAGTTCTAGTGTTTTTGTTGGTTGTTTTTTATTACCAATTGCGGTGCAGTTTTGCGTTCCGTCCCACTGAGTTTTCCCCCCTCCTAGTGTCATTAGGCTAATCTGATTTTAACCCATGTTCCGAATTCAAACTATTCTTCATAAGTCTTTGATTCGAAAAAGCGAAACTTTCCTTTAGTTTAACGTCTCCTGGTTTCGCAAATAGTTTTGTGCATGGTGAAAGGACCCAGAATTTGGCCAGTCGCAGACACGGACTTGACCAGTATGGAGAAACGGGCAGTCGAGGACTGATCCACCACCACCTACTTCATGGTATGATATGATCGATCTCTCTCTCTCTCTCTCTCTCAGTCTTTTAATAGGGGCCATCCACCTGGTCGTAATAAGAAACATGCTTGTCTTTTTGTTCGACGCTTGAGCGTCCAAGCAATTGGTGCGAATCCAAATTAACCCATCATTATCTCCATGTTTTCAGAAGCCCATGGCTTATTTGTATGAGTTAAGCATTTTTAAAACTTAAAACTCTAAATTTAGTGGTTTTGTTAGGGTTTTTATTTTTCTTTCTTTTTTTTTTTTTTACCATTGGTGATGCAGTTTTGCGTCCCGCCCTATTGAGTTTGCCCCCTCCTATAGTCATTAGACTACCCCGGTACTCTGTTTTCAACCCATGTACCCAATCCAAACTACTCTTCATTAGTCTTTGATTGGAAAAAGCGAAGCTCTCAACTAGTTTAACCGGTCGCAGACACGGACTCAACCAGTATGGGAAAACGGGGACTGATCCGGGAGTAAAGAACCAGCTTCACCACCACCACCCATGTCCTGGTATAATCATAGACGTATAAAGAATCTCTCTCTAGACTTAACTTATTTTAGCTCTTTTGTAGTAACGACAAGGAAAGCTAACTACATGTATAACTTGGAAAATATTCTTCCGCACGGGTCTTGCATAGCGAAAACGATTTTTTACTGTATTTATTATTGCAACTAAACCGTAAGAGGATTTATTCTTTAGCTTTCTTCAACTCGGATATTATATATTTAAATTTTTAAAAGTTATAAAATGGTGGTCAATTACATGATCCATTCGTTGCCAAGGGTGCGTAAGTTCGCAAAAAACGACACTTTTCCGAATATAGTTACACTGGATAATCCAGTTTCCGTTTATTTTCATTGGTTATTTAAATGCCATTATAGATCTAGATCTATATCTAGGTATCTTTTACAGACACTGTAAGCATTTTACCTTTAGATCTATATTTTTTTCAATCATATGAAAGATGTCTGCGTCTCAAGAAGAACTCCGTCTTGGGGAACAACGGGAAACATGGTGTGCAGTTGAGCGCATGAAAGAAGAGGCATGGTGCAGGAAACAGAGAGGGCACATTCAGAGATACAAAGATGAAATGGACAGTGATGTCTTTCACAGAACGGGAAGTAATGAAGTCGTTGAAGAGAGGTGCTCCTTCGCTCCAGACAAGCCTCTACATAGAGAACAAAGGCACTTCCCAAAAGTCGATAGTAAGTAGGCCTAGGTTAAACAATATTAGATTTAGAGTAGCCTACATCGATTATTTTGACTCTTTAAATTGTATTTGAAATTACTAAAACAGCTGCAGTTCAGAATAGGATGAGATTTTGAAATTTCAGTACCTCTGTTTAGCCGATCAATTCTATACATGATTGTGTGGTGTTTTCGCCCAATGCTAGACGACAGGCCTGCACCAACCCTTGGGGGCCCTGATATGTTACAAAGGATGCAGGCATTCAAGGCACATCCAACTAATCATGAATAGGTCCCTACTTATAGTATACCACACATTGGAGAGAAAAATAAGTTGAGTTTAAAGTAGGCCCTACTTTGCGCCATATTTGCACATCCAATATTACTTTCACCTCTATTTTTTTTTTCTATCATCAAAAAGGGAATAGAAAATAACCACTGGACTCTATGAATTTTGTCTGCTTTTATTTTATATACACTTTAAAAATGCTCATCTACTCCCCCACTCTTCTCTCTCTCTATGTTTGTCTGTATGTCTCTCTTTCTCTCATTCACTCACACAACACACATGTACGATTTTTCGTCGTTGACAGAAATTAAATGTTCGCTTATCTTATATTTACTATCACACTCATAGTAGGCCTACATAGTTTTAAGAATTTGCTGATCCATTTTTCTCCACAGATAAATCACAGTTAAATCTATAAATTGAGAAGGCAACAGACTTTCAGTTTATTTTATCTCCCTCACCTCAAGAACTGACCTGGATTACTTTGACCTATTTCTATTTTGTTGCACTATAGTTTTGACACCAAACTTTTCTATCAGTATTAGTACAATCAACATTTTACATGATTGGAATCATAGTTCTCTCCATTTTCTTTGTTATTAAATCATATGATGTACCCTTTTCCATATGGCATAATTTTATTTCTTTTTTTTTTATATATATTTTTGTAAGTGATTCTTTAGTATATTTTATTGACATTCCCTTTTGAGTGTTTGCTTTTACGTGTAAATTATTGCCCATTGATAGTATTGTATTGCAAGAATCAGAAGCGGCTGACATATTATATAGACATCCATTTCAAAAAAAGAAGAAAGCATCAAATCTTCCTCAGTAATAAAGGATTTAAATACTTTGTTAAACAACTACTATAAAAGACAAGAGGTTTTTATCTTCAGATTTGCTATAAATTAAAGTCATGGTCTAAAATGTTTTTAGTGTGTGCCTTCCTGAACATATATCAGTATTAATGTTTTGCAGTGATATAATAAGAATGCAATGAACAAATAGTTCAGTATTATTGTGAAATTCAAACTGCATAGTATGTATTTTTGTACTGCTGGCAGCCCGGTGGGTCTCTGATTTGACCCTTGGTCTAGATAACCATGAAGCAAAATTTGAGGAAATACTTTCAATTAATTATGTTCAATTTCATGAGTAAAATTTATTTATGTTTATTTCTTCTTGAGTTATTATTGCAGTAGCATTTTCAATTTTGGCTGTGATTTCTAACCTTGGTGTACACTGAAGAATAAAAAGTAAAAGTTTTCCTTTTTTCTAAGAAAATATGACTTCTAAAAGAAGATGGTTATTTGGCAAATGTTCTACAGTTACTTTATGTTTATCTCTGTGTGAGTTACTATTGTAAAACCTTTTTAATATTCGGCTGTGATTTATAATCTTTTACTTGGATGTTGAGATTTTCCTGTTTAGATGTACAAATATCATTTTTAAAACTTTCTTACTCTAATTTTGCACATAATGATATAGGCCTATGCTTATACAATTGGCTTAGTATTTTTGTGAATGCCTTTCTATTTTTTTTTATTTGTACTGCCGGTTCATCATTTTTTCTAAATATAACTTTTATTAAATGAAATTAAAATGGGAGTAAAACTACGTTTACGCGATAGTTCACTGGTGATTTTTACATAGCTTGATGGAAGAGTGACCAGAAAACACTTGCTGAAAAAAAAAAAAGTTAGTCCTCAAAATATCTATTTTTGCTCCATCAATTACTCTGGTTGAACTTCAAAATAACCAAAAAAAATGAGGACACCATTCGGCATCTTAAAAATTGCCAGTCTAGCTTAAATCGTAGAGTTGAACCTTCTTTTTATTAACTTGCGAAAAACTTTGCCTCAATTACATATTTTATTGTAAAAACCTGTTCACAATATAAATAGTCAATTCATATACATGTAGTACTAGTACCAGTAGTAATTTTTACAAGTACTTTGTATTTGGTTACTTTTCAGTATTTTTTGCGATTATTTGCTTTTTGTGTCCAAAAATATGCAGATAATTATGCTCACCATATTCAATCAGTATTACTCAAGTGCTATTTCTTTAGAATTAGTTTTGATTTTACACCTCTGTACTGGTATTATTTTCAAATTTCTTACCTTTCATTCAATATACATGTAATACATATATGTACTTGGTGCTTAAAAAAGGGAACATCTTTTCTTTCAATTTTATAACTTAACACCATTTAATGGGAAAAATCTATTGATAAAAAAGAAAAACAAAAAGACAAGATAACGCCTATAAAGTTTGTTGCTGTTTTTTTTATCAATAAACATATTTACACACACTGTCATAACATTGGTTGACAAATGTTCAAAAAATTTACATGAGGTTTTGCACTAGTGAAAACATATTGTGAAAGACCACCATAGCCGATAAAGCTTGTTCTGACCTCTTTAAACACCCTGTACTATTGTTTGTTTTCTCCAAATAAAATACTTTGACGAACTAAAAAGACTTTGTTTCATCAATGTTATTTGTTTTCATTCACACATGCTCTTTATAATTTATGCAATATTCAAAATTGTTCTTACATTCCCTTGATCAAACAATACCAGTCAGTAGAAAGAACAAAATATCTGCAGGACATATTGATTACTTTCACAAGTTTATACATTTCAACTTCACATCCACACACAAGATAATTGTGTGTGAACAAAATATATTATTGTACAAAAATCATTCACTGAAGAATGAAAACCATTACATGGTAATAGTTAAGTTTCAGGGCAAAAGTACTGTATATCAATCATTTCTCATGACATTTTAATGTAACTACTTTCCAAAATGTATCAAGGGCACAACCATTTATTGCCTGGTTCATATTCAAAGGGATGATGTACTAAACCCATTTTAAGTATTTTACTGGAACTGGAAGGATCCTTGTCATTGGCTACCTGTGTAATATAGGTCAACTTTTTTTTATTTATCAAAATAGATGACTTTCTAGTTTGAGATTTTCTAATGTGTTGATATAATTTTCTTCAAATCAATTCTCCTTAGAGCCCGCACCTAATGGGGGTATTTAAAGAAATATTTAGAAAATAAGATTGTGTATCCCTTCGTTCAATGTGTCCATGCTTAATATTTGCAAATTCAGTTAACATGTATCTACAGACTCACCAAAATAGATCATTTATTGTTTTAAAGCTAGTATTGTTGCTGAAACTACCAAAGTAAAAGATAACTTTCTCTTCCCCATCATATTTTACATACCTTCTTTATCCCTAAGTCCAAAGATAACACCCACATACACCACCAGTAGAAACCATTGTTTTTTTTACTTATAGAAATATAGAAGGAAAAATTTAAAAAAACAAAAAAAATGCTTAAAAACTTGATAAAGGAAGTATGCACTAAAATTAGAAGAAAAAAAAAATAACATCCAGATGTGCTGAGGTTTTACTTGATAACTCTTTGCAGTGAAGGAGAGGCAGAATAAAAATATATAATATTCCATGCAAAACAAATGAGAACAGTATTACAGCAAGAGTAATAACCATCTCCATTGTAGGCAAAAATCATCACAACATTTTACTTGATAACTCTTTGCAGTGAAGGAGAGGCAGAATAAAAATATATAATATTCCATGCAAAACAAATGAGAACAGTATTACAGCAAGAGTAATAACCATCTCTGTTGTAGGCAAGAATCATCACAACTGCATAACTTGGAGCTTTGGTTTTTGCAATGTCCAAAAGACCTGTACAAGTTGTTTGTTTTTTTCTTCATATCAACAGAGGGTAGTTTACCTTCAGGCTTCAACACACCTCTCTTAGACCTTGAAAAATTTAAACTCTTTTAGAGCTGAAATACCAAACTATTCTTGACTTATATTTCACATTGTTCATTTGCTATTTGTGAGACAACCATGGTGAATCAGGCACAGGTTGCCAAAATAGATTTTGAGCCACAGCCCTCTGAATACAGAAAAACTACTTTGTATTAACATCTTCACATTTCAAAAAAAAAAAAGTTTTCTCTGCTTCTAAAAACGATTGAGTAGCACTTTTTGTTTTCAACCCCTCAAAGAGCATTTGGTACTTTTGACCACATTTAAGATATTTAAGACATTGCTGCAGCACATTTTGTATTCATATTATAAACTTATGTTATCTTTGGTCTAATGTCCTTTCCAAATTTTCAGCACAAGAAGATTTTATTACAAGAGAGTTAGCATCACAATCTTCACTGTCGGAATCAAACATGGGATCTATATAAGTTTCAAATCTATCCTCCTCTTCATCGAGATTAGCATATTCATAGCTTGCTGCCTTCAGCCGATCCTCCTCATCTTTTCTCCTGAACCAGTCCGCGTCGAAGGTCTTGGCTTCCTCTTTATGAAAGTCTTCTAATTGATCAATCTGATCGGCATCAGGAAACTTGTCCAGCAAGAGAATGCCACTCTCGTCCGTCTCTGACAACTCTTTCACAAAGCCAAACCAGTAGATGACAGCTCCAGGTCCAAACCTTTGATAGAGTTGAGTTTAAAAAAAACATGAAATGAAACGGTGATAAGTACAGCTTAAGAGTACAAAGCAAATGTATATGAAATACAATTGAGGTATTAACACCTACCATGAACAGAGATGATAAAAAAATCCTTTTTTCATGTCTCAGTTCAATAAATTCTTTTACTATCACTTAATAAATAATGTGATAGCTTTTTTGAACAAAATTTTCAACAAATGTATTGTGCTTTTTGTTTTTTATTCATTTTCACAAAATTAACGAAACAGGACTCATTTGCAATGGATTAGGTTTGCTAATTGCGCTTTATATATATTAACCCAGGACACATTATAATTTCAGTAACTTCGCATTCAAAATTATACACAATGTATATTTCTACGGCCTTACCTGTTCTTGTAAGGCATAAACTGGTCAATCATATATTGTTGATGATTTATGGGATCCCCAAAAGATGCCTTGCTCTCTATCCAGTTGACAACCCTTTTCTTGATCACTGAAAAAGGCATTATTGTTAACATGATGCACTTTGAATAAATTATAAAAATATCAATGTGAGTTTGCTTAACTTAGTAAAACATGATTTTTTGTTTCATTGATGAAAACAAAAGCCTTAGCAGTAACATCTCTGCAATGGAAACTTGTACTACTGTACTTTATAATTTATCCATGACACCCTCTACTCTTTATTACTAATAATTATTTAACTTTTCATAATACTCTATATCCAATGCTGCCAAACCAGAATTTTTTTTTTCTTTTCAATAACCATCGACCAAATCTTGATAAAATTTCTGTCCAAAATCCTAATACATGTAGTCAATATACAGTGTTGATGCTAAAATTGCAATAAAACAGAGAACTCAGAAGTTATTTGGTTTTATCAACTGCTCAGATCACTAAATCAATAGTAATGGAAGTGACCATCTATTACATTTGATTACTAGCTAGACTATTATCATTGATCATTTATTGTCTCAGTCTTCACGTCTACATGCTCTGGGAGATAGTTATTGTTTTATGGGACTTCAATGATGAGGACCACCAAGGCAATTTTGATAGCAACTATCTGTTGACAGCTACCATCTTTATACATTAGGTGATATTGAGTGGGAATTTTTAGCAAGTTTTGTCACTTTGCACTGTTTTCAAGACTGAGAAAGTATCCCACATTGTTTCAAAGAGCTGCTTAGCATGTCTGATATTGATAACCGTAAATGTATCAACAAAAACTTATACTTACTTATTGGCACCTTTAGACGGATATCTGGAGTTTTGTCATATCCCTCAAGCCTCATCTGTTCCTCGTCTAGAATTTTGATTTGAGATGAATAAATATGTTGGGTTTCCCACTTTGTCTCTAAGTTACACATACATAAAAGAATGTTTGCGGAAGTACAAATTAAAAGAAACTGAAATTTCAAAAAACAAAAAAGGGATACTTAGTGGAGTATTAAGGTTTACACACAAATTTATTTTGTAGAATTGTATTTCTTGTTTAAAAATAAAAAGTGATGAGACTTCTCCAATCCAAAATTTGTTTTATGGAAAGGTCCATTTTCATATGAAAATGTTAAAATCATGACACTAAGTGTTCTTTATATTGTGTGATAGTATGACTTTAAAAACAAAGCAAATGTAACAAACCGATGAAGGAAAGTCCTCTCTGATTGCAGTGGGCTTTTAAAATTATCTCATACTCCATACCACAAGTTCTGAGTTTATAGAACAAAGAAAGAATAAATTTAGGCAATGACATTAGTATTTTACATAACGAATTGCATGAACAGTTTCTAAGTATATATTCTCGGAAAGAAAAAATGGAACTCTAGATTTCATGGATCACAAACTGAAAACATCATTCTGTTTTCTGTCAAGAGTAATAACCATTGACAATAGTCTTCATCTAAAAAATTGCAACTTTACAAGCAGCCAATGTAAATGTGGAGCTATGGCGTTAACTCTTCATTATTTATGCCCTAAAAACCAAAGCTATTTCAACACAGAACGGTTTGGTCCATCCTAAAAATGTTTGTGTGACCTCACTTCAATGGGAGTGACTTAGACAGCTTGAAAAGCCTGCGGTCTTCCTCCTTTTAGTCATATCATGACAAAGGTAATGATGGGATACTTTGAAGAGATGTTTGTCCATTCAGCCTCAGCAGTAAAACTCACTTTTTTATGCTGTCCACTGCTGGTCCATAAAAATTGTCAAGTACTGTTGTCTGAAAAAAATGCATGAAACGAACAGGTTTAACAAACAACTAAGGAATATTTCTTTCACAGCTTAGAAAAAAGATTATGTCAAACCAGAAGTATGCTGTTCGGTGAAAGGAAAAAAGGGAAAGGACAGTCAGATGCCTGTCTCCCGATGCAAGCAAAAACCTTCAAGTGAAACAACCATGTCCAACTTTAAACATAATAATAAAGACATTTGCTTGCATTGGACACAGTTAACTCATCACTCATCATCATCATCATCATCATCGGTATTTTGATTAACGTGCAGGTACTGGGGCAACATCCACATCAGTGGACCCCCTTCCAGGTAGCTGGCCTGCTTGATCTCACACCAGATCTCCAGGTGTTTCTGTCATGAGGATCAGTTGTTGAGAGTTTCCAGTCTTTCCGATCCCTCTCTGTCACCTGCTTCCATGTCATTCTGGGTCTCCCTTTTCCACGACTTCCTGTTACTGCTGTCTTGATAGCTCCGCTTGACCTTTCCACGTGGCCATACCACCGGAGTCTTCTCTCCTTCAGAATGAGGTTCAGGTCCTCAAGGCCAAGAAGCGTCAATAGCTCATTTGACCTGGTGGTGGCCACATCTTTTGGCTTCACATGGCTTCACATTGCAGATCTGTCTTATCACTGCCCTGTCGTTTCTCTGCAGGCGTTGAAGGTTTGGCTTGGTCAAGGGCCATGTCTCTCACACATGACCCTGCGTCTTGTATGAGAGGTGGCGAGACAAAAGAATTGGTAGTAGTTTTTTAAACTTCTTCCAAGCTGTCTTCATACGAGTTGTGGTTGCAAGATCACAGCCACCAGCTGCCGAGAGCATATCTCCCAGGTAGCAGAAAGAAGCTACGACATCCAGCTTGTCGGATCCCACCTGGACTTCACTCTGTGGTCTGCCATCGATTGGTCTCGCAGTTCCCTGGCATCGACTAACTCATTAATTCGTAAACAAACTCCAGGTTCTAAAACAAGATTAACAAAAGCCTTTAATTGGGAACAAAATAAATGCTTCAACAAATTTTAATAAAAATCAACGTAAAACATAATTTACCGTATTCATTTTGTATTTAGTTATATCCTTTAGTAAAGCATAATAAGGAGCAATTTGATTTGTTTTCATGTTTCTTATTTATAACAGGTAAAATTCAAATAAGTATAAAGATCTGAGATACTTGTGCCATTAGTTTTTAATGCATGAACAGCTACCTCGTAAATTTCACGAGCCAGCTCTGGATTGGGAAGCTTTGAAATGTCTCTAATACAATCAGTCATGAAACCAGGGGGCACTGAAACAAAGGTAACTTAAAGTAAATACTTAATATCAAATTCATACATTAAAAAATGAATTGTTACCCTTTAAAAGGACTCTCTAGCAAGCTATATCACTCTTAATATCTTTTTGAACTCACAAAGCTGCAGGTATTCACTCTAGCAGACAGACAAGATCTTTCAATGTCTATAGAGAGTGCTCATTGAACACATAAATTCAACATCAAAACCTGGCCTCCTGATCTGTCAGCCGGGTGATTTAATGACAACATTACCACATTCCCAGTATAATTTAGTAGAAATGAGAAGTTGCACATCAAATTAATTTGACTGCTTTTTGTATATTTTTAGTGTGATAGTATGACTTTAAAAACAAAGCAAATGTAACAAACCGATGAAGGAAAGTCCTCTCTGATTGCAGTGGGCTTTTAAAATTATCTCATACTCCATACCACAAGTTCTGAGTTTATAGAACAAAGAAAGAATAAATTTAGGCAATGACATTAGTATTTTACATAACGAATTGCATGAACAGTTTCTAAGTATATATTCTCGAAAAGAAAAAATTGATCTCTAGATTTCATGGATCACAAACTGAAAACATCATTCTGTTTTCTGGCAAGAGTAATAACCATTGACAAATATCTTTTACAATAGTCTCCATCTAAAAAATTGCAACTTTACAAGCAATGTAAACGTGGAGCTATGGTGTTAGCTCTTTGTTATTTATGCCCTAAAAACCAAATCTATTCCAACACAGGACAGTTTGGTCCATGCTAAAAGTGTTCATGTGACTTCACTTCAATGGGAGTGACTTAGACAGCTTGAAAAGCCTGCGGTCTTCCTCCTTTTAGTCATATCATGACAAAGGTAATGATGGGATACTTTGAAGAGATGTTTGTCCATTCAGCCTCAGCAGTAAAACTCACTTTTTTATGCTGTCCACTGCTGGTCCATAAAAATTGTCAAGTACTGTTGTCTGAAAAAAATGCATGAAACGAACAGGTTTAACAAATAACTAATGAATATTTCTTTCACAGCTAGGAAAAAGGATTATGTCATATCATAAGGATGCTGTTTGGTTAAAGACAAAAAGGAAAAGGACAGCCAGATGTCTGTTTCCCGATGAAAACAAAAGGCTTCAACTGAAACAACCATGTCCAACTTTAGACATAATAATAAAGACATTTGCTTGCATTGGACATAGTTAACTCATTAATTCATTAAAAAAAAACTCGAGGAACTAAAACAAGATGGTAAGGATTTCAGATTAACAAAAGCCCTTTATTGGGAACAAAATAAATGTTTACATAAATTTTAATAAAAACCAACGTTAAACATAATTTACCGTATTCATTTTATATTTAGTTATATCCTTTAGTAAAGCATTATAGGGAGCAATTTGGTTTCATGGTTCTAATTTATAACAGGTAAAATTCAAATAAGTATAAAGATTTGAGATACTTGTGCCATTAGTTTTTAATGCATGAACAGCTACCTCGTAAATTTCACGAGCCAGCTCTGGATTGGGAAGCTTTGAAATGTCTCTAATACAATCAGTCATGAAACCAGGGGGCACTGAAACAAAGGTAACTTAAAGTAAATACATAATATCAAATTCATACATTAACAAATGAATGAGCAGTTTAAGTTACCCTTTAAAAGAATTATCTAGCAAGATATATCACTCTTAATATCATTTTGAACTCACAAAGCTGCAGGTATTAGACATTCACTCTAGCAGACAGAAAAGAGCTTTAAATGCCCTTAGAGAGTGACTATTGAACACATAAATAAGATAAGAAAATTCGACATAAAAAACTGGCCTCCTGATCTGTCCACTGGGTGATTTAATCACAACATTACCACATTCCCAGAATAATAAATCAATTAATTTGACTCTTTGTTAATTTTATAAACATATATTTAATTAAATGTAAAACTCACAACAACTACAACCTTCTCTGAATTTTCTCTTAAAACTTTTATATAATGTGGAAGCTACTATTAACATTATATATATGAATTACGTGAGGCTCTTCCATCCAAAGTTTCCCTTTCTCTGCCATGATTAACGTCATTCCAGTAGTATTCCTCTAGGATTATACGGGCAAGTAGACAAGGCGATATGTCATTCTGAAATAGAGATAAATATCTAAGGTTATTTAAACGTTCACAGCCAAATAGCATAATTATATGGAATTATGCACAATTCCTGATCTTTACACATTGAACCAGAGGACCTGAGCTCAGCCACTGTTCTAATCCCCTTATAACGGCAGACGTTTCAAAAACTTGCTCAGCTACCAAACGTATGTATTTGACAACTTAGGATACAGTATCAGCGAATTTCATAACCATAAGAGTTTGTATTCACCTTGTTACCATGCTAGGTGGCAACTGACTCAATTTTAAATGTTTCCATGCGCTGCCATGAACCAAATACTTGTCATGAAGGCTATGCCCAAAGAGTGCCAAAGGCGAAGACAGAACTTGTAAGCATATTAGACATTCTGCCTTAAATTATGTTCATAAAATTTCAGATTCCTTTTTAGATGTCTGAAAACCATTGAGTTTCAAAAATGTTTAATTCAAGAAGAGAGATTTTAGAAACTTCTTGATGGCAATTTAAAAATCAAAGTAACATACTAGTGAGAGTGAGATACATTTTTTAACTGCATACGAGCATTCTCTATGTAGAGCAACATTGGTAGGAATGTTTCCATCTAAGTATTCAAAAAGAGCTTCCTAGAACTGAAATGTTAATAATACTTCAAGATTGCATACAAACAAAAAAAACATGGCTGTAGATGCAGATTTAAAAAATTTTCATTCTTATTTTTCTTAATTCAGAACAAAAATAATTTTTGTTTGACTCATGTCATCAATTTGTTATTCAGCAGAATAAAATTAGCATTACAAAGTCACAATGCAGGGGATAAAAGTACAAATTAAGTTTTAAATAAACATAAATTATACCTTTGATGCTAGTCTCACAATCACATGCTTTTCATTTCTGGATTTTGCATCTTTGTACCTGAAAAAAAGGATAAATGAGAAATTTTGATTTTCATAAACAGATCACAAAATTGGGCTTTACGTTTTTATCTTTTTTTTTAACGGTTCTCTGGTCATTCAAGTTATGAATATAAGAATATCAGATATCATAATTGCCTCAGCTAATTTAAGTTAATTTGATCAAATCTTCAAATTTGAAAAACTCACAAAGATTTCATGTTTTAACAATCCAAATGTTCCTTAACTTGGTGTTGTCAGTGACAAAACAAAAATCAAAAACCCTTTTCTTATTTAAAATTAATTAGTTTTATATAAAACCATTTTTAAAAGGACTATAATTTTTTTTAAATCATAACATACAATTTGTAATACTTTTCTCGTGTTTCCCTGCTGTAATGGTGATGGTGGCTTCTTCTCATTCGCCTCTGTTCAGGAAAAACAATTAAAATATATTAAAATCAGACCTCTAAGTTCTCAATTTGTGTGAGAAGCACATAATTATTTGAAATGAACTGCATGTAAATTATTTGTGGTGACAGTCAAATACAGAAGTGAAAAATGTATAAACTAAGTAACTAATCAATGAATTTCTTAGTTTTGGAAAGACCTATATGCCAATATTATTTAGACATAATTATTAAAATGCTAAAACTTTCTTTATTTTTCTATTATTTAAAAAAAATCCAGTTTCAAAGGCTCACAAAGAGAAGAAAAATATTTTACTTCTTTGGACAACAAAAATATAAACTGCGTATAATACTTCTAATCATATAGCATGGCAATTGCATGATCTCTTTCTTAATCCACTAATGTAGGGTTTTATAAGAGCCCTTTGGGTAATTTATTAGTATAAAAGCATATCTAAAATTAAAACATTATGATATATTGTTCAATTGAAAAGATGGGTGGATTTTATATACAGAAACTTTCTTTTACAAAAGTTTACTTTTGTTATCACAAACTCAAATAGACTTCATCAATTGTATTCATTTTTGTAAGACAAAACCGATTGTAAAATTGGATAGAGATGATTCTGTTAGGTAAAGCAAACATTTGATTGTAAATTATGCATTTTTTTTTAAATATAAATACTCAATCTATGTCATGTGAAACTCTAAATCTTTATCTTACTTACACTTGATAACAGTTAAAGATCATTCAAATCGCTGAAAAAACATATCCCTCTTTGTAGAAAAAAAAAACCACACACACACAAAAATTGACTTTATTTGGTTCAACATGAACTCACATAATCTAAAGTGTTTCTGAAAAGAAGTCTGTAAGACTGTGTTACTAATGCCTAGGGTATCTTGCAGAAAAGGTACAAATTCACATTTTATGAGACGATATTAGGAAAAATTGTGCAGAAAGCTTTCTTGGTTACCAATTATACTGTACAACAATAGATGTTCATGATGGTATACAATGTCCAATCAAATTAATAAATGTAAACAAACAAACAAAAGTACACATGTTTATTACATTCTCAACATGAAACTCACCACATAGTATTGAGCCTGAATGCTTTTAAGAGTTTTTTCACCAACTGCATCACTGATTACATAGACAAAGAAAAAAATCTTTGACTTTTAGTTTGTTTGGCATACAATAATATTTAAATCAATCATGTAGATCTTACAATATTTTTGTTGTAAGACAAATAAGAGTAATCTGTACCAATTTTTTTTTATTTTTTTTTTATCATGAGAATCATTTTACAATAATAATTATAAATATAATAATAGATTGAGATTTTTTACAGAACACATTTATATTTCATACTTAGGTATTAAGCCTTTACTGCACAAAATGTAATTGTACAGTAACTTTGACAGAATATTTCTGACCCTTTTATATATTACTATTTTCCCTATATGGAATTTTAAAATATGCAAATGAGATCGTACAAAAAAACATAAACGTTATAAAAAAAAAAGCCTTTTACATTAATTTTGTCGGCCACCAATACTTACAAAATTTGAGGCAGTTGTTCTCTGAGCCGACTCAGCCCTTCATTGAAAGAAGGCTCACGGCTGAGTATTTCAAGCACAAAGTCGTAAGTTTCCTGATTAATTGCCATTGTGTAATGAAGACCAAGTGTAGACCAATTTACTTGAAACTGAAAAAGATCACAAGTCAATAAAATTATAAAAACTTTATATTTACAATTAAACTTTGTACAGTTGGTGCAATCATGTGATTTAAGATTTATTTTAAATTTTTGCTTGAAATAATAGTTAAAAAGCAATCCATATATATAAGATATTCCACAGGTATAATTTCATGAAGCTACGTATTTAAACATACACATGTATAGGTAAAAACATGGGAGTTTTTATCAACACAGTGCTTTTTAAATCATATCAATCATAACAACAATAGTAGTTAATTTAATTAAAAAAGTGATGTTCTAGGTTTTCGATTAGAACTAAAATAACAGTACAAGTTTGTACACATACATTTCCTACTGTAACTCTTCTCTAGCAGAGGGGAGGTGTGTGGCAATCAGCCAACAACCGTTAAGCATGATAGGAGATCAAAGAGACAAGATGTGGGATATGTGTGTAAGTAGGTTAGGGAAGATTGGGTCAACAAATCTTAGTTCCTAATCATCTAATGGTAGGCGGCTGCGATTATTCCCAGCTGGACTGTGAATACTAAAAAGTAGTAGAAATAAATTCCCAGCCTGCTCTTTTTTTTATTTTGAGGGACAATATGACTATGAATAGTTAGAAACATTAATCCCAGTCTTATTTTATTCCTTATTAAAGACATCCATTACCATATTTTTGTGTCTTTTGTGAGAGTCTTATTCCCAGCCTGTTTGTGTGTCTGTGTGTGTGATAAGAGCTACTGGTAAGAAATATGAATTATCAGTCTTTTTTTTCTGAATCTTTAGTTTAGTAGAAGCGACTTGAATAGATCTCTTATCTAGATTTATCTAGGTTTTAACTCTTGAGTCGATCTCAGAATGATGAAATATAACTTGGACAGGTTTCAGTGAGACTAGCTTGGCAAAATAGAGGATGATACAGTGGTCTCCGCATAAGAACCTGCCCCTCGGAAGACAACAAAAGCGGAGAGAAGGAAAAGAACGAGAGAAAAGAAATACAGTGCTCCGCCTAAGAACCTGCCCCTCGAGAGACAAGAAAAGCGGGTTCTTAGCGGACAGGTTCTTACGTTTATTTGGAAAGGGGCGTTACTGAGTAAATGCCAAGTAGCCCCATTGCTTTATCTCACTTGTTTGTGGTAACATACACCTTGCGTAATTGTTCAAGTCCCACCTACTCTTCAGTGATTGGATGCCCAGTCTCTCGTAACTAAACGATTGTGCCCACCTATGATTCTCAGTCTAGAGCAGACAGCTGTACAGTTCACACCTCCATGTCAAACTCTTTGATTTTCCAGCCGCTAGACTTATAGGTGCCAGGAGTTCGCGTGACAAAATCATGGCGGAAGAAATTTCTTTGATTTAACACCAGATGGCTCTTCCCCCTAGTCCCACCGCACAGACTGATGTGTGCACAGCTCCTAGCGGTTTTTGATAAAGTTCTACAGTCAAGGCTCTGCTTAAGGGAAAAGAATTTGATTTGGCAAGTTAAAAAAAACTTGAGTCTGCGACCATCCGATTGGAGGTTGTGTACTCTTAGACCACCGCAACTGTGAAGGTGATGGGGGAGTGAGAGAAAGAAGGAAAGGGGGGTCGCAAAAAAAAAAGAGAAAAAGAAGAGAGAGAGAAGGAGAGAACAAATAACTTTAAAAGTTAGCCTCACAAAGATAGAAATCCCTGATTGTGCTTCTTCTTTGTCTTAAGTTTATAAATCTTCCATCCAATAAACTAATTTATAACCATTATCACTAATATCAGGTCAAACAAACAAGAACTTGTGTTGCTTGTAGTAACCAGACACTCTCATCTGTCTAAGTCAACATTAACTTTAAAATTAGACCACCAAAGACCAACCGGCTGATTGCTAAAAAATAATAACTTTTCTTCCACTGTAAATCAAGACTTGCATCACATAGTGTGGTGTACAATAAAAGGGGTGGTCACAAGAATAAAAAATAACAAGCACCAAGCAGAGGTGAGATGTGTGGCAACCAGCCAACAACCATCGAGCATGATAGGAGATCAAAGAGACAAGATGTGGGATATAATATGTGTTTCTGTGATGTTGGGGAAGATTTTCTTAGATTAGCTCAACAGTTCTTAATCATCTAATGTTAGACTTGAAGGAGTTATGGCTGCAATTATTCCCAACTGGGCTGCCAATACTGAAAAGCATTATAAATTTCCAGCCTGTCTTTTATCCCATAGGAACAGCCTGTGTGTGACTTAATTTTATTGCCAGCCTGTTCTTCTTTTTCATTTACTAATGGGGGTTTTTTGTACAATGAATGAAAAATAACAAGCAGCAAGGAGAGGAGAGATGTGTGGCAACCAGCCAACAACCATTGAGCATGATACTATTGATAGGAGATCAAAGAGACAATATGTGGAATATACATGTGTGTATGTGAGGTTAGGGAAGATTGGCTCAACAAATCTTAGTTCCTAATCATCTAATTTTAGACGGCTGCGATTATTCCCAGCTGGGCTGCGAATACTAAAAAGTATTATAAATACCATTATTCCCAGCCTGTTTTTTTTTACCCCTGAGGGACAGCATGGGTGTGACATTCCCAGCCCTTTTTTTTTTTATTTACTAATATTTGTGTATTTATAATGGACAGCATGACTATGTAGTTAGAAACATCAATCCCAGTCTTATTTTATTCCTCATATATAATAAAGGCATCCTTTTCCATATTTTTATGTCTTTTGTGACAGACACTGGACAGCCAGGTTGTGAATAGTTAAATTCTTATTCCCAGTCTGGTCATGTGTCTGTGTGTGTGATAAGAGCTACTGGTAAGAAATATTAATTACTGGTCAGTCTTTTTAGTAGAAGCAACTTGAATAGATAATCTAGATTTATCTAGGGTTTAACTCTTGAGTCAATCTCAGAATGATGAAATATAACTTGGACAGGTTTCAGTGAGACTGGCTTGGGAATAATTAAGTACAGTGGTCTCCGCCAATTTTAGAGTTCGCCTGACAAATCATGGCGGAAGAAATTTCTTTGATTTAACACCAAATGGCTTAAATACCCCTGGTCCCACCGCACAGACTGATGTGTGCACAGCTCCAAGCAGTTTTTTATAATGTTCTACAGTCATGGCTCTGCTCAAGGAAAAAAAATTTAGTTTGGCAGGTTACAATAAACTTGAGTCTGCGACCATCCGATTAGAGGTTGTGTACTCAAAGACAATCGCAACTGTAAAGGTGATGGGGGAGAGAGATAAGTGATACCATGACAAATTTTTTTTTTATTATATCTGGCTCTGTTAAAACGTGTTCTTACACTTTAGATGAGGCTAATAGCTGGTGGGTAGGGGTGTTAATGAAAGAGAACAAAATTATGTTTCATCGGCGAGCAGGTTTGAAGATGGAGTAGGTTTGAAAACGGAGAGTTCGTGCGCGGAGACCACTGTATTGGCAGCCCTGCTGGAAATCATCAGTTTTTGCACTGAATTGGACTATTGACACCACTGGGCTACAATTGCATCTAACAAACAAATGAAAAAAACCAGTCAGTTTTTTTTAGAGGGAGGTGTAGATCTAGAGTAAATAATCGCAGACTGTCATTTGTAACCATACATATACATACCAGTAAATATACCAATCAAATCATATCTTTCGTCTAACAAAGACGATGCCCTTATAGTTTGGATAAAATCTATATCATTTTTCAAATTTCAGATTAGAAACGTAATATTCTAGGCCTCAATCCCTTTCTCTGGTTCTAAAAATTATTTCATCCCATAGATCTACACACTTCTAAATAAAATATCGAATATATTTTGAAAAGGGACAAAGCAAAAGTAAACATTAATAAATAAATAGGAGTTATAACCCTTGTCTTAAAAGGCGGTGTAAGTTAAGTTTTGATTTCGGGAATATTTTTCAGCTGGTGTAAAATTTTGCCACCAATGTATCTTCAATCGCATTCCTAGGGACGCGATTCTCTCACATCTTTTGATTATTATACTTCCTTACATAGACGTTTTTTAGTATTTTGATCTTCATTCATCTTCTTCTTGCGCTATTGCTACTGGGTTTGTTATTTATAACTTCAAGATTGTTTCGTGCTATGCCTATGTGCTTATCCCTAGCATTCTCTCTCACAAAAGTTAATGATAATGGTTTTTATGTGTTTGGCATATCATTGTGCATGTTTCTAGTGCACAGTGCTCATCAACAAAATATCGCATTAAACATACTAGGCGAATGCGGTTTTCAGAATAAATATATTATATTGATAATTTTAATAAGCTTCTAGTATAAACAAAAAACACGTCATTGTAATAGGACTGGCGTCTTAATAGGAAGTGTACTCTAGGAACCACAATACCCTGAACGAGTCCGTCTAATTAGTAGGGTTAATCTGCCAGCCTATCACTTTTTTCTGGTAGTCTATCCGAATGTTCCGTGTATTATAGACAGCAATTTTAGATATCCCTTATTGGGATTTTTTGCGATTAAAAATGGCTTTGAAAGTTTTTCCTCCTATGACAAAACGCTGTTTCTATTTCAATATAGGCATAGGGACGACAATAAACTTTCGTGCCTTTTGCTGGTGCTTTTTTTTTTTCTTCTGATAATTACTTTTATAATAAAAATTGTATGTCTTGAAATAACATTACGATATTATTGTTCCTTGTTGACATTTTTGGACATTAGGACATTGTAACCAATTTAGCCAGTTTATTGCAATTCAATTTGCAGTTTTAGATGATGTCTTTGTATGAATTATTTCTGTAATTTAAAATGTATGTTTCACGAAAACCTAGTCTACCTATTACAACGTTAATCTTTCTCGTCTGCCTCTCTGTTTGTTGATTAATTTCCCCATTCTCATTTCCTCTCATTTTCTCTGTGTGTGTCAGTTTGTCTTTTTTTATATACCTTTGCCTTTCAAATAATTAAATGTGTTTTGATTTTTTTACATTGTTACTATTTCATATTATATGAACTGTTGTTTATATAGGTCTTTTGGATTAAATGTATACACCATCGTATGCCTTCCTTTTTCAATCCGTTCCACACCTACTTGTCCTTTACGCTGTTTCTATTTCAACGGAGGCATAGGGGCGACAATAAACTTTCGTGCCTTTTACTGATTACAGAAAAAAAAATTCTTGGAGTTACTTTTATAGTACTGTATGTCTTGCAATAACATTACGATATTATTGTTCCTTGTTGACATTTTTGGACATTAGGAAACCCAAAACACGTGGTATATTTGACTCTTTTAAATAGCACTTCGGTAAACAAAATAAGATTAAATTTATCCCAGTCTTGTACTGAACATATCGGGATTGTTTAACTTTATGGGCGCGGTTGCAACTTGCATGCTCTTTAGTATTAAAATAAAAATGTATAGCATCCTTTGAATTGAGGATCTTTGTCGCATGGATCGTATAAATAAAAGGATAAAATAAATAAAGAAATAATGTCTGCTGCTGAAAGTAAGGTGAAACGCCATGATTCGCTATTTATACTAGAGGGTAGCCTAGAGCAGAACGCATGAGAGCCAGATGGAGACCAAGAAGAAATTGATTGGACACAAAAGACTTAACGAAGAGGATACTTCCATGCTGTGCAACAAAAACCAAGAACAGGGAGAAAAGGAATGCCAGCTCGCATCAACATATTAAAAAATGACATGAGATGATTGTTGTATGGATGAATGTGTATGAAAGTTTAAAAAAAATTATGTATCATTCACCGTAATAAGAATCGACACTTCCTTCCTCTAGATCAAGAAAATTGCAAAGACCCACAACTCTTACTATAATTGAGTTTTCGAGATTTCTTTGACCTTCGGTGTGGAAACCAACTATCCAGGGGCTCCAACCATAAAAATACAACATGCCAGTTGAAAAAGTAAGTATTAATTTTGTGGTGCGTTTCTCATTACATTAACGTCGCTTAATATATGAAGGATATTGCTTGATGACATCCTCATGCCTTTGAATTTCCTTTTAATATTTCTCTGTTTGAAAGGTTTCATTATTATAGTATACCACCTAGAGCAGGGAATGTTTCAGCCTGCAACCACAGAAATGCTAGGAGATTACCTGGACCATGCACGTTGACTCAATAATTTGTTTAAAATGTTGACTTTTTTTTTAGAAATTCCACCCAGGGTTGCCCTTGTTATTATCTTTTCCCTCGATTCTAGATTCTATGGCTTGTGATTAGCACGTTGACTCAATAATTTGTTTAAAATGTTTGTTTTAAAAAAATTTCAACCCAGGGGGTGACCTTGTTATTATCCACTTTTCCCCTGGATTCTATACGGCTTTTGTGATTACAGGGGAGGAGATGGGTGGCACATGTATGGTTATAATATAATTATAATTTAAAATAATCTAGCCTACATCTATAGATCAGGCAGACTGACCGTCACAGTACACCAAAGTTATTTTGTCTTGAAACAACCACTTCTACAGTCACAGAACACTTCATAATCAACAATTTGGCTAGTTCGTTCCCTACTTGTTAGGTCGTGTCAGTTTAAAGTGACAGGCTGAGATAAGAGTCATGGTATCCCCGCCCTGCCTTGTATATATATGGCAACGCATAAAATTGTCAGACGTCAGTCTTGGGGCCCATCTACAATATAGCCTATGTAGTGCTGATGTTGAATGTTAAACCAACTCGACTACAACTACTCAAGAAAGATTATATAGTGATACATGTCTAATAAAAATTATTGCTATTCAGAGCATCCACTATTTGGACTTAAACACTATGTGAAGTGTATAGCTAACCTCAGTGTAGTTCAATATGTACTTTCTGTCAGACAGGGAGTGAAGTAGTATTAAACTGTTAGTTTTAACACCATTACTAATTTATTTATACAACTACTAAAGTAACTAATCCTTCACCTGGGCAGTCTTTCTCAAATATTTAGAACTTCTTCTAGCATTGGCCAAAACACCAAAAGCAAATCTTTGTTGTTGTTTTTTTAATAGCTTTCCTGTAAAATTATGCAATGCACTGTATTATTAGTCTACATAGAAAATTATTTGTTTTCAAAAGTTTCAACTTTCCTTCAAATTAGACCCTTGGAAGTCTATTTGAGCTCTAAACAAGTTAAGATTTAAAAATTTTTTTTTAAATATGTTAGAATCTTTGACAACTGATTACTCTCTTCACATAAATGCTAACTGCAGTAAATACATATTTCATTTCTCTTAAGATTCGAGGCGGGGGTGAGCTGTTCAAGCACCACTGGACAACATTTTCAAAGGTGCAGCAAGCTCCTATCAAGTTCTACTGGAAATATGGACGCATGTTCAGATACTATGTGTACAGTGCTGCCATCGTGTTCCCTCTCTTTATGTTTCTGACTAAAGCAAGTGAGTCATGGTTTTGATGAGTATCTTTTTAACTTTTAATCCCTTTTTGTCCATTTTCTGGTATGATTAATTGGTTGCAACCAAAGCATCCTTTTATAAGCTGACTTTTTTTTTTACTGATATATATGCATTCCTACATTGTGTGTGTAGTTTGTTTGTTTGTTTTTAAAAAAACAAAAAGTATTTAAAAAAATTAATGAGTTGGAATTCTAAAATATAAAAATTAAGATGTTCCTCAGTTAATTATATATTCCATAAAAAGGGTTCTTTTAGAAGCAGATGTAGAACGCAAGGTAAATGATTTCTTTGAAGCCTTAGAATCATCCTTTAATAAATGCTACTTCTCTTGTCAGAGCATAATCGATGGTACTTAAAATACTGAAACATGTAAGCCGATTTGAATTTATCAAATATTGTCAGATGCCATATTTTGTCATGTTTATAAGATCAGATCATCAAAATAGAAAATAAATTATCACTGAAGCTATTTTAATTATAATGGGATTTTTTTTTTGTTTTATTTCTTTGTTTGTTGTTGTTTGTTGTTTTTTTTTTTTTTTGGGGGGGGGGGGTTCTTGTTTCTAACCCAATCCCATAAAGTAAGTTAAAGCTGAACTATTTCCAAACTCTTTAATCAAAATTGATCTTCAGCTATACAAATTCACCTGTTGAAGTACTGTTATGGGGTACATATTAAAATTATGTTTCAATTGCCTTTATCTTTATCTCTTCAGGTTATGCCCCAGCCAATGTGAAACAATGGGAGCAGATTAGAGCCGGCAGGAGACGTGAGTAATCTGTTGTGTTTTGTTTTGTTTTTATATAACAAATACACTGGTGTAAACTGTAATTGTTGTAGCACTGAAGTTGTTGTACCTGAATAAGCTCTGAAATTGTTTGAAAAATAAGAAAGAATGAGTACTGGGGGATTTCAAAATTAAAAGTCAAACTCTGTAAAATGGCATACTGTCAAATTTAGTGTCTTGTAATATTTTTGTGAGTAGCTTAACACTTAATAGCCAGGGTCAGTATAAGAAAAGAATGCATTGCCTTCAGAAGACAAAAAAAAAAAAAAAAAAACTGTAAAGCTACATAACACTGGCCCTGATAATGTATTAAAACAAATTATTCTGTTTGATAGTGAAGTGGTTCATAAGAATTTCACCAATTTGATAACTAGCAAAGCTGTGGGAGCAAAGAAGTACCTGTGTTTCTTACATTTTAGTTTTAAAAAACAATTTACAATGAGATAAAGCTCTTGATGGCGGCATAAACATTTATTACATGCCATGTTCATATTAAACAGTGTCTGTGCAGCATAAAAAAGAGAATTGGTACCTTGGATATAAAAAGCTATAGGTTATACCAACCAAGTTTTATCTTATACAGATTTCTCTGTAGATTTGGGATTTTGTATTCACCTTTACATGGATTGGCATAGCAACTTCTCTTTGAAAAATCTTGTTTTTGTAATAGGCATTTGTAACATGAGTTTGGGAGAGACCATAAGAATAATATCTGCACATTTATTAGAAATGTTGTTCAAGTTTTAAATAATTAACTTGTAGTTCCGGAAACTGAAAATCAGAAATTCAATTGTTTCAATTTATTCCTGATTGTTTATTTAGCCTGTAACCTGAATATAAATTGTCTTCATTTGCTATAAATTAAGAAAAATATTTTTCTTGTTGTTTTTTTCAGACACATTTTTCGACTTGCCTCATTAAATTATAACTCATCAGAGAGCCTGTCTGGATGATTATGGAGGAAAAGAAGTTGCTACAGTGTTTGGCTTTTTATTCATCTTGATAGTATGAAGTTTGGGAATAATTGTTTGTAGCATAGTAAATAAACCTGTTTGAATAGTTTTCATGCCTCTTTTATTTATTTTAAATGTTTTGTATTTGTCAATATTTTGACCAAAGATCTTCAGATTTGGCCTTTTTTGTTTGTTTTTTAAATACATTGTATTACATTTTTCTTTGTCTTGTTTCATAAACCTGTACAAACATGTACTGCATTTGGTAAATTTTGACTAAAGGAACAGAACCACTAGGTTTAGTAGTAAACAACTTTTTATGGAGAAAGGGGTTAGAGAAAATGCATCATTAATGAGTTTTATATTACATTTAAGGGGTTTGAAGGGACACAACAAGTTTTTGTTAAGAACATCACCACCGTATGCATATTTAATATGCTATTGGCTAACAGAAAGGTGCTGAAAATTGTTGAGAGAAATAGAGGGAAAAAAGAACTCTTTCAGTCTAGGTTAACATTTACAGCATTGATGCTGCATTTTGTCACTAAGCAGAGTGGTATATCCTACACATCCGGCATAGGACTATGCCTTTTTGCTAAAAACTGAAGAAGTAAAAAATTAGGCACATGTTTGATATTTTGCTGGCTCAGTGACAATGTGTGTTGTTGTTGTGCCTTTCCTTGAAGAATTTGTACATTTTATGTGCCTTCTATGGCTATGGTTGGGGCTGAAGATTAAAAGAAAGCACAAACAAGGATAACAAATCATACTATTGTTATGGCAAGCAAAAAAACCTTTTTCTCACAGCACAAAAAGCTTGACAGCGAAAATTTGTGGTTGAATGCTAATCCCACCATGTTTACTAAAATATAAACACATTCAGCCACTGCTTATCTTTGAATCGACCAGTAGTGGTGAAAAGATAACAGTACTGTAGGCTTGTTCTGTGTTACTGCAAGCTTAGTCCTGAGTGAGTGCTCTGGCTTCACTAATTGCTATGTCATAATTGATTACTTGTCCAAAGCTTCAACACGTCTACCATAATCCTTTATTATATTCATGCACCAGAACACAACTGTCGCATGACAGTTCACTCCTCCTACTCCCATGCCTCCTGACAACCCAAAATGTGCTCAAGTGATAGCTACTCATTAAGCCATGTGGCAATACTTTTCTGGGTCATTTCGTTTGTTTTCCCTGGGTACCTGTATCTTGTCATATCGATATTACATACTTAGATGAAAGAGAGAGATACCTTGTCGGTATAAAGAACTTTAATTACTGAGAGCAAAGAAGAGAAAAATGTGGACTCCAAAACGCATATTGATATAATTATAAATGGTGTGCACTGTGATTTACTGTGAAATATTGAGAAAATTCAAACGTTTGTCTTGGGGAGTTGGATATATCAATTTATTAATAGAAAAATATTTTTACATTAAAATAACACATGTAATAAAGTAATACAAAGCGTCTTCCACAGAAAACCAAGGTTTTGTTCAACTTTTGGGTGCAGCACAGCTTCTTGATCTTCGTACAATACTAAAAAATAATTTTTAAACTTATTATTCAGATTTAGAAATTTAAATGGAACCTACGTTTTCCACACAAAAAAAAAATATCTGAAAATTGTTATTTGTGTTCAAAAGATTGTACACTTTTGTCAACCTATAAGACATCTACTCTTTTTCCACGATGACATCAGTCTGTTAAACTTAAAAGTTAGTTATTTCAAAGATCTCGAAAATGTTTGTTTTATTTGGTAATCTAATACTCTTGCATTGTTTCCAAAATATTTTTTACATGAAATGCAATACAACTTTGATGATGAGGGTAATTACAGATTGTGTTTTTACATATCAAAAAGGATATGGCATAAGACTTATCTCAGAGCATCTGATGAAAATCCAATATAAGTTAATTTGTGACGGCTTGTTCTTGAATAGAAATTAGAAAACAATACAAAATCTATTATAATTTATATTTATCTAGAAATGTGTAAAATAGTAATGCCAACAGTTGTTTTCCAGTCTACTTCTTCTGGGAGTTAAAACCATATACTTTTAAAACAACTGTTTTCTTCAATCACTAAACCCATAACTATTGTTTTTAAAAATGCAAAGAAAATCATTTTCACAAGTTTTTTGTTCTTGTTTTTTTTATGAACTACAAAATGGATAGATTTAGGGTCAATTAGATCTCTTTTCATTAAAAGCCTTAGACATTAAACGAAATTGAATGTCATATAAAAGTCGAGGAGGTACGTGTTGTAATAAAATAGATAATCGCTAACGTCCAAATGTTTACTGTATTCTTCTTTCCATAAAATTAGAACAATGTCGAACTACTGGCCTCTTTAAGTTGGTAGGACGGTAATGTTATACACCTTATAGACCACTCGTGGCCACCTTCAGCAATATATTTGGACATAATGAAACTAACATAGTGTGGCCTCATAATTTTTTTTTAAGACTGGAGAAACTACCAGTATCACAATATTTTCCTTTTAGTTTTAATCTTTCCTCCTCCCTTTCCCATTCTTTATGTTTTATGCCTTCAAATAGTCAACCTCCCTCTTTCCTTTTTTCAAAAAATATTCTCTGACAAGATAAGTGTGGTGGGTGGTATCTGTTAACATTAATAGTATTTTTACTTAAATTATTACATGGGTTTTCCCTTTATAATCTATAGAATTTTTTAAATTGTTAAGTGCTAGTTAGCTAATGATGATTGTCCCCTACAAGTATACGCTAGCCAAAGCAAAGTACAATCATTGTATGGAAATACAAAACTCAACAGGTCCTTCTTTGAGAAAGCAGATTTTATTGGTTCAAAGGACATTAATGAAAAGCAAGGTAAAATATTTCTTTTGTCCCATATGGATATTCATTGCTTGTATTGTAACAAGAATTTCGGATAGCAAAATTTATTACTAAATACATGCAATTGTACTTAAATGTTGCAAACCTTAGGAGTTCTCTTCAGAACTTTTCATTGACTTATTTAAAAGAACAACACTCTTCATGACATCAATGCCTTACTGTACAAGTCTTACTTTAATGTGCCATTTATCAATATTGTATCAAATTACTATTCATAATTGAATTTGTATACAAACAAACCAAAGATTGATGGAATTTAGTCTGGAATGTGTATTAGAACAGGGCAAATTGTCTAATAATTATTCAAACCACTAAAGACAATACTTGACTAGATAACATAATCATTTTGGAATCTATACCAAAAGCAAACAAAAGTAAAAGGATAACAACATACATGTATATTGAATTTTACATGAAAAAGAAATGAAGAAAATTAAGCAAGGACATTAGCATATCAGCTATGTGATATGAAATTCATACATTAAATCATATCTTACACTCACCATCACATGTATTTATCAGTAGTGTCAAATAAAAACAAATGTGCATTAAATCAGGCTCAACATGCAAATTCTGCATGCATTCTATTACAAAAACTTTTTGCTAATAATAATGGCCCTTAAAAAAAATCCACTGTAAAGCTATCATTTAACTCTGCCATCTTATAAAAAAAAAACACAAAAAAACCAATGTACACGTACATGCGCTCTTCTTAAGCATGCATATGTGTCTTTTATCGATAAGACGGTGAACCAATTATTCCCTTAACTTTTTTCTCGTAGGATATTACTGCCTCCGTTAAAATTTATTTTGTTTAATAATTTTAACATTATCAATTAGAAAGCTATGAGGTAGCAAAAGGGTCACAAAATGATCCCTTAAAAGTATAAACTTGCTCTTTTATAGTCACAGTCGGCACCAGACAACACATAAAAGTTTGTACACTATAATACATTATTCTACTCTTCAATACTTTAAGCAGTAACAAAATAAAGTGTGTGACATCTGCCAATATTTCAAACTCAATGCTGCCTGCATACATGCATCACTTTTGAGGATAACTACCACAGTACCAGCACTGGAAAATTAAATTCATAAATATAAATACCATGCTGAAAACAATTACATGCAATTAAATTAAAAGAATATATATGTGAACAAATCTGCAAAGAATGTTTGTTGAACATAAAAAAAAATTATTTAAAGTCATGATATATTTCCTAAAAACCCATAAGTTATTATCATCCATTATAATCTAAAACATGTTCATTCTAATTGCCTAAAAATATACCTCTCTAGTTTGGATCAGATTCAAACACCACTAACAATATCTTTGCGAACTGCCATTTTGTCAATTTGTCCAACATATGTAAATCACAAAACAATGTATCAAACATTAAAAAAATGGAAGTCATTTGTGACTGCTACAATACCAACCAAAGCCTTTTACCCTGAATGTTGAGCATTTGCAGTACACTGTTTATTTGTGACCAATGTTATTTTTTTTATTACTGGAATCAGATGAAATCCAATGGCAATAGGCATTTAAATACTTTTAACTAAAATTTTGTTTTCAAATATGTCTTAAAACATATTTAAAGTAGTTCTGCCAATCCATATGTACACTTAACTTATCAATCATTATGATTTTCATTCTATAATAGTTGACACATCATTAGCACACAAAACTTTCAAACTTTCATAATCATACCAAAATTTCATAGCCTATACCGCTATTGAAATGTCAAATATTTAGACTATCCCAATGTATAATATAAATAATATTTTTTTGCTGTTGAAATACACATGATTAATGACTGTGCTAGACAAAATTAACTTGCTTTCCTTGATCTTTTCACTTCATATACTAATTATTTTTAAAAAGTTATGCTTAACATGTAAATACACTGTATATTCAGCAATAAGTGTCAAAAATTGATTTCAAAATACATTACAATGACATTGAAAATCTTTTGAAAAAAGGTTACAAAAAAAAAGACCACACGTATGGCACTTTTTTTCATTTCCCTTTTTGCATTGAGCCTAATAAAATTTACAAATTCTTTCTAAACTATATAATCTCCTCTTATTTTTTATACCCAAGATTGAGGTATGGTCCTTAGTTAAGAGAAGCAATAAGGGGTGGTGTAAAAACCTTTAGTTTAGACAAAAATGTTACATTGAAGTATGCAAAATTGCAACATATGACTACTCATATAATACCCATAAATCTCATAAATTTGGAGCAATCAAATTAAAAATGCATGACCTGCATGCCTCATGGACAGAAAATGATACAAAATAATATCTTGTCATTAACTTAAAAAATAAAAGGCATATTTCTCAGGATTTCAGACAGCTCTTACTATCCTGTTGTATATTTTTCAGTACAGTAGCAAGAATTGTAAAAAGACTCAATCTGGCTTTAAAAAAAGCTTTTTCTTCAAAATTTGTACATGATCAAATAACTAAACAGCATTTTGAGACTCATGGTCAGCTCAGAAAGCTAATTCACTGATTTTGTTGATAAAAAATACTTCACAGTACCAAATATCTTATACAAGTTCCATAAAAATCAGTAAAGATTTAATTGCAAGAATAAAGATGCACTTTTGCACGTAATATTGTGCTTTGATATGAAGCCAGATTCAACAAAGTTGAGACAAAACAAAAAGTATAAAATGAAAAGCCACAAATAAAGTAAAAACGTTGAAGTTTGAAAATAATGAACTTTGGCTTTCAAGATCCATGAAAGGTAAACAACCTTGCACATTACTGAGAGATGAGTGAATCCTTAGCTAATACTCATAGCCAAACAGTGAGTCATCAAGCAGAAAAAGCATTATCTGAAAATAAGCTGATAATCTATTTCACCTTTTGCAGAATTTGTTTTGTTTTGTTTGTTCTTAATTTCACATATTGTCAATACAGATCAGGTTTCCTATGAATGGCAAAAATGTTGTATATTAAAAGTAAAATGCATTGAAATTTTGTTGCTTAGGCTCTTTATAGTATTTTTTTCTCACATCATGTCATATATATGTCACGTCACTGGAAGGTCTGTGTTGTCTTGAAATATTAGCTTAACATGAGGATTGGAGTCAGACAAAGGTGTTGCACAAAACGGACAAATGGTTTCAAATCCATGAGAACCATGTGGTATAGCTATCCTTGACCAAAATCTGTGAAAAGATAAAAATCTTTACATGAATATGAAAGAAAAAGAAATGTAAATAACTACCAGTACATTAAATACTGCTGCACTTGAAAAATCATTTCTTTTTAATTTTAGACATACCTATGAATTTCATGACATGACATATTTCCTGCATCTAAACTTTTAAAGGGATAAAAGAAAAATTCATAATTCCTCTTGAAACAAAATATAAGGAATAAATCTAGCGCACTTTTAAATGGCAACCAAATAGAAACAGCTTTATTTGACCTGCATAATCATATGACAAGCAACCACACTGTTACCTTTGCCTTAGGTTTGTTCAGATTCATAAAAAGTTTATTCTAGTGACAATATGGTACTTTGATAATTGTCCTGCCTCAAAGTATTAAGTATTAAAGTAAAAAAAAAAAACTACATCAAAATTTATAAATGCAATGTCTCATAAATGTGTTTAGTTGAATACATTAAATTTTCTAGCAATTTTTTTTCATCACTGAGACAATATTGGTATGCTGACATATCTTAAACATCACTTACTTTGCAGTGCTTTCTGATACCATGTGTCCACAAGGTGAGAAACAATATGTTGGCTGTTCTGAATCCACATATAAACTGAGCTCACATCCCATCTGTAATTTAGTGAACTGGCCATCCTTTAAAGGGGTAAAGAATTATAATATATACATTAAATTGCATGAATTGAACATGCCTTAGATGTATCCATAATATTATATCTATCTGACAGAAACAGCACAAACAAAATATTTAAACTTAAAGCCTGATACCAGATGCTTTTAAGAACTATGCCATCTAAAAACCTTTGACAGGACACATTTGAAAATTGAAATCACATTTGTTTTCTTAGATGAAGTCCTACAGTAACATGCTTTAAATTAAATGCAAAGACATTTTGGAGATATGATATTTCGATTACATCACACTTAAACGGCTCAGTATAAAAGACTGAATCAGATTTTGTCAGGCCCTCTGACATCTTCCCTATCAATCGTTTTCAGAAATTCTTTAAACAACCCTTCCTGAGAGGCTGTATTTGCTCTTTAGTACAGTTGATTTGGGCCATGAGCAACGGATATCTTTACAAACAAATATTTCCACCATTGCTTACAACTTCGGATATAGGAAACTAAGGCTATGAACAACTACATTTCATTTGTATGTTATCAAGTTGAGAAAAAAAAGAGAAAGGAATTGAACATTAAAATCTAATAATATTGGTCACAAATTTCTCAAAAGAAGTTCCTAACAATGGGCATGAAAAAACTCACTGCTAAGCACAAAGGACATTTGCGAGTGTTTGTGTCCGCCTGTCCCCAGCCATGATTCCCATGGACGTGACCACAAGGTATGTACACATAAGGCTGGCGGTCACGCAGATTCAGGGAGCCCCTGGTAGGCAGCACCAGAGTATTGAGCCCCACGGGACACTGAGGACGCCCAGCATTTAAGCGTCCGACCAACTGCTGGAACTCATTCTCGCTCTAAACAGAACAAAAGGAACAGAAAAATTACCATACATAGTAAAACATTATTAAATACAAGACAACATGGGTAATTGACCATATTTACAATGTATTAGGCCCAAATCTCTCCAGATGTTTTTTGGAAATATTCATTTCAGTTTTCTTTCTTTTTTATTTAAACTTTAGAATCAGAAAGGTGGGTCGGTGCGCAAAGCATCAGAATAAGGATTGACAAATTCAGCGTCTAGTTCAGATCAAGTACAAAAGGTTCTGATGTAAACAGCTAGCCTACATCTCTGTGATCACCACCTGTCATGTTTGAACCAAGGGCAACCCTGAACAGCCCTTTAAATGAAAACTAGTTTAAATACATGTTATGCAGAACTCACCAATTTCTCAATGACTGAGTCTTAAATCATAACTCTTCTTCAACATACATCTCTTTCAATTATACTTTCTTCAGAATTAAATACAAATTGTGCCTGTTCTAAACAGTACAAGCTGTCACATTTGATCAGGCTGTAGCTATATTGTTAAGTCATTGAGATAAATAATTCAATAATTCTTTGCCCTTGAGTAAAAAAAAGCATTTACATTCTCCTTGTTGGCATTACTTGCATATCCAACAAGTCAATGACCTGAATATGATGCAAATTTGTAAAACGTTTTTATAAGACATTGAAATCATTAGTAGTTATATCTTTGCATAAAAAATGTCTATCATTACCTGGGAAAGTTAACGAAATAAATTGATTAAGCAAACCATATCTTACCGGTGAAGCTATAAGACCAAGAGCAGAGCGCCAAACAATAGTTGCTCCACACAAGTCAATCAAGGTTCCATCTCTTAGGATATTGTCTTCCTCCGTCATCTGATGAGATAAGAAAAGATTTTTTTTAATGAAACAGCATTGCAAAAGAAAAAATGTAAGTAACATATTGAAAGAAATAATATTATGAAAATATTCAGTTAAAGTGTTTGTCCAGTCTAATTTTGGTTTATCCACAAATCAATCAAAGTTCCATCTCTAAGGATATTGTCTTCCTCTGTCATCTTAAATGATAAGAAAAGATTTTTTTTTTTTTAATGAAAAAGCATTAAAATAAAATTGTATTTAAAAGAAAAAGAAAGGATTATGAAAAAGTCATATAAATTGAAATTCAGGTTTGAAAAAGGCAGTGCAGTTCCATTTTGGTTCTCCATTTGGAAACCAGGAGGAAGTGAATACAAATTAATTAAAATATAGACTGGCCTACCTGGTGGCTCTTCAAGGGAGATGGCCTGGAATCCCTTAGAGAAAAAAGACTCCCACCCACTGAGACTTCTCTCCATGGGCCGGGCTTCCCAGTGGGTGAGAAACCCCCCAGGGGCTGCATGAAGAATACTCCGTTGGTGGTGAGGCCATCAACATTGTCGTCAGAGCACCACTTAACAGCTTTTTCCTGTAACAGCAATGAATTTGAGAATTTTAGCTATATAAATTTGAAAGTATTTTCTTCAATGCTTCTATCTTGAAATGCATTGTTAATTCAAGAACATCAATACAGTATTAAGTTTTTCTCCAACATGGTTTACTCAACTCTCTACTGTCATTGAAGCATTACCCCTAAAAATATATTTCTTCCAGAGTCAAATCCTGCTGCATAGATCCTTGCTGTATATGGAGGCGACCTTTCCACTATGATGCGGCAAGCAAACCTAGATATAGTGCTTTGAGGGGTGGTGTCTTTTTGTGTTCTCAAGTGACCAGGTACAGTATCCATGACAACAAAATCAATTGGACCTTCCATTGATCGCCCGATCTGCAATGCAATCAAAACCAAATTAAACAGTGATCAAATCACATTTAGACATGGAGAGATGATTGATGTAATAGCCTTGCTCATAATCCTCCTCTGCACCAACAGATAGTTATAATGATGAAGAACACATTTTTAAATCTACAGATCTTATTAGGATTTTTTTCATCTTTGGATTTGACCAGAACAAGATATCAGAGATATCTAATATTTCAATGCTAGCAGTAATTGTTGATAATTAAAGGATTTAGATTTTAATACTGCTCTATCAAGCGTGAAAGTCTGGACTGACTGCAACCATATCACCTTCTTAGAAGTTGATTGGCTGAATTCAATACTAGCTGATATCTGAAGTAAAGATCATAGAATTTCACTTGGTCTACAGAGTGGATTCATCAAATGTATCTCCACAATTTTTCAATGATTTTAGAAATATAAATGTATTGGCAACTTTACTTATTGTCTATGTAAAGAGAGCAAGGACAGTCCCTCCTTCATTGTAACAGTCAAAAATATTTTTCCATTCAGGCATCCTTATAAAGCAGACTCGTCAACAATAGCTCATGGTGAATAAGGACCTAAGTTCTATGCAATAGTGCATTTTTCCCTATTAGTTATTAGAACTAACCCCAAAAAATCTTAAAAGTATGAGTGACAAGCAGGTCATAAAATTTATAATGACTGTCATAGAAATGACATTAACAGCACAGCTTACCTGAAACATGTCTGTATCCTCATCTTTCAGATACTCAACAATGATAGCTTTGTTTCGAGACAATGTGTAGGAGACTGAATGTTTTGACTGATCTTGAACTGCCTAAAAGTTGGAAGGAAAAAAATATTTGTCATCAGTTGTCCACTTAGATAATTATATACTAAGATATTTTAAGAGATTAAAAGAAAAAGAGAAACACAATGACAACTGTGTATTAACCAACTTGTTTTTACCTAGTAACTACATACAGATAAAATATTAATGACCATGGTATTTCATTCAAATCTTTGCTGATTTGACATTGGAGATCAAAGTATGCCATGCTAACTGCTTTAAACATTACATTTTACATCAAAGGGACAAAACATGAAAAATGATATGTAATAAAACTGAAAAGTTATGAGGTAAATTCTGTCAAGGGTTAAAATTTCTTTCAATGTATAATACTTGTTCTTTTCAAGGCTCCCTATAACGTTTATCCCTGTATCTAAAAACGTTTATCTTACTTTTGAGAGTTAAATAAAACTAATTTGTTACCATTGAAGCTTGTGGATTTGTGACCAGGTGCTTTTGGGACGGTTTCACCCCACTGGCTTTGGCACGCTTCCATAATACATATTTGCTCCTCCTCCTTCCTTTGTCACCTGTCAGCAAGTGGCCATTGTAGCTAAAGATAAAATGCAAACACATTCTTTTCTTTTACCTTTTTCAAGCACAGATATAACAATTCTCACTCTCAGGCAATATTGAAAAATGAGAGTTAATCATACAACAGTGAGCAAAAACGTACCCTATGTTAACAAATGAGTATCTAAATGGATTCCTCTTGTATATCTCATGAAGCTCAATATTATGAAATTAACCATAAATTTAATATTAAAAAATGAAATGATCCATCAAATGCGTTTCAATTTTTTTTTTAAGTGTCAGTTTTAGACACTGAATAAACAGTTATTATTTATTTTTTCATTATAAGATGTGCTTTATGTTTCAGATCAAAATATAAAATAATATCCAAAACAACACCTACCTAAATTGGTCAGCCGAATGCCCACATAGTGCTAACCCTTAAATTAAACTGATATCCTTTTTGACGTTTTGAGTTGCCATTACCATTAGTTTTGTTTTTACGACTCGTCAGTACAGTAACAGCTACATTGTGTTGACATCAACATTGGCTCCCATCATTCTAATGAATGATAATATATAAGCCAAGAAAGTATTAATTACTTTGCCCAGCCCATATTTGGAGTGTCATAAGTTCATTGAAATTTGATAAAATTGATAGTCTATATGTAACATACCCGAGAACTATGAGCTCTCCATATTTTATATTTTCTGTGGATTCAGCGGCAGGGTTAGTTAAGTCAGCCGACATTTTCTCATGGCATAACCAAATGTATCATGGGATCCAATCTTCCTGAATCTGAAATAAGATCAAAATCAAATTAAGGGCAATGCTATTTAACCAAATAGATTACATATATTTATGTCTACGTAAAAAGAATTGATCAGAACACAAACTTTGTGTTTTTCTTCTAAACAAGAATATTTTAATTTTTTTATTTTTTTTATAAGGTACTTTAGTCGCCTTTGATAAATAGTTGAGCACTCAGTCAGTACTCAATATTTTTAACTGAGCACTCGAGTGGTTTAAAGTTAATGAGAGGAACTCAGGAAGGGAGGAAGAGAGAGAAACAGAGAGAGAGAGAGAGAGAGAGAGAGAGAGAGAGAGAGTAAGACAGAGAAAGACAGACAGCCAGACAGGGACATACATACACAGACAGATAGAGACATAAAGATGAGGTGGGGGGATGGGGGAGTTAAAGAGACAGATATGTACATTGTATACACAATAGAATATATATCACAGCATCTCTGTCATGTTTCTGTCCGTCTACATAATGGACATATTATAATCTCTGTGTATCTATCACCACAAGTTTAATTCACACTGTAACTGTTACACTCTTAGTCTTACTCTAGAAAAAATGGAAAAGTCAAAATCTAATGCAGATTTACATTCAATCTAGATCTAGATCTTTATTGAAGATCAAGACTTACAGAGACCTAGATTCTATTCTAAATTTATAACTTACTTTTGGCCTTATTGGTTTTAATAAAAACCAACCCGGTAAAGATTCTAGATTTAGAATCAAGACAATGTTACAATCCCAATTAAGACAAGGCTTACCAGTGGTGCTTAACTTTTTCGGTGTAACGTGAGCCCTATAAGCGGTTCTGAGATCTGAAGACAGATTTCTCAACCACATCCAAGGAAGCAATAACAAAGAACAGCGGTTGATAACACAAAAAACGTCACCTAAGTAATCTGAATAACAAAAACACGATAAACATAAAGGCACTTGTATCTGTGTGCCAGAGGCGAGGCAAAGGGCCTGATATGACCTACTTAATCCAAAACCGGAAACAGTGGACCCCTGATAGTGAGAATGTACGGTATCTCGCGTTGGTCAAAATAGCTCTGATACATAAAATGATTGTAAAAGGTGCCTAAAATATTTAGACGACTAAATCAATGTTACATTTGAAAAAGATTATTGGTAATGGTACATTATTTAATGGGACATAAAATCGGGGGTCTTAAGATCAACCACGTAGTCCAGGATGCGAGTAGGCCTATCATAATTCATTAGGACTAGGGCCTACGTGTATTTCAGCATGAAGTAAAAAGGAAAGAAAAGAAAAGAGAAAAAAATGTTCATCATGCGTGTGTGATTGTCAGAAATAAACGTAATGTTTAAAAAGCACAATGACAAAAAATAAAGAACAACTAAACAAAATAATGATGTAGCAGCATATTATAGGAGAAAACAGGAAACCCACTATCAAATGTACAATAATGACTGGTGGTGGTACACGTACTTTTTTGCCGTCTAGAATAAACTTGGGAGTCGTTCGTAGACAAGATATCAATCACAGTCACATAGAAAAAAAACAGTAGCACATAACACATATGTTTGCAACTGACCATGGGCTCCATTGATAAAACAAAATGATAATTTTGGGTAACTTGTGGGGTCTAGATATCCGGTGACATACATCTGTGGCCTCAATGAACACAAGCTTATAGAATTATAATTTTTTTCAGTTTAATAGTTTTCTTAATCGCCCAAACTCAGCAACAATGCGATACCGAGGGTGGGTCTTAAGACTTCAGTTTCCCTCCATTTCTTCTCAAAACTTAGGTAAGTCGCAGTTACAAAGATGCGCAGTCGCCATGTAGACAGGAAAACAGACAAACTAAAGAGCGTAGCGAATAAACAAAAACAAAACAAAACAAAGAGACAAAAAAAATTTTAAGGTAATATCATGACAATGTCAGTCCTGTTTCTTAGTAGTTAATGGGGCAAAAACTAAGAAAGCTTGGAATATGCCACTTCGATAGCGAGAGAAATACTAATATATTGACAATTCGATTCTCCCGCCGTGGCCCTACTGCATACACGGTGAGGACACGTACAAACACTACACGTAGTTCGGCAACACAATTATTTCGTCACCATGACCTTAAAACGATATCTATGGGTGACATCATGAAGGAGACACGAAGACGTGGTAGACCAAGAAGGCGACCTGATATAGCACATCGAAGAATCGCTTGGAATAAGAATCACAGAGGCATACCGTATGGCACAGAACCTAGAGGGGTTTCCGCGAAGCTGGTGCGGAATCCGAGGGCTACGTCCAAAAAGATCCGCCATGATTACGACGATAACATTGAAATGAACTTTGCTATGGTCTCGTCGTCTCTCTTTTTTTTTTTAATCTGTTATCAGTCAATTGAAATAAACAAAAATTGCATGTCTCTCATTCTGTCTCCCCCGCTCTCTCTCTCTCTCTCTCTCTCTCTCTCTCTCTCTCTCTCTCTCTCTCTCTCTCTCTCTCTCTCTCTCTCTCTATCTGTATATACTATATCTATCTCAGTAACCACCCACTACGTTTTAAACAAGTCATTTACAACCTGAAATGTGATTTAGACAATTAACAACGTCGGTGTAAAAAAAAAAGCCTTTCAAAAAAAAAAAAGAATGTAATGAGGGCAGTGTGTTTACGCAAACAATGGTATGGCATTTTCTAGAATAAAGGTAATCTCAACTTATTTGCGTTCTATCTCCTCACGTAGATTTAGTGTCCATTTCATTTCATTCCTTGGTTGTTAACCGTTGTTTATAAAATAGTTAATGTTGACAATACAGAACACCATAGTAAAAAAACAAACGCTCATGCGCAGTTACTCGAAAAAAATGTCTGCATTCTATTTTTATTTTTAGTACAGAAGGTGTGTCAGCTTGATTACACAGCTGTTGTATACTACTTAACACGGAAGTGGATTTAACACATAACACAAACTATACTGCACAGTGCACAGGAAGCACTCCCATTATACCTACTTCCTAGTATGTAGCAATTGCATTTTACATTACACATCTTCATCCACAAAATCCTCTGTCCTTAGATCTAGTACTCCTTGCATTTCATTGTGATGTCAGAGTGGAAATGGAACTGGAACCTTACTGTATGTTGAAATTTCTGTAACACTGCAGAAGAGGGTCTAGAACGTCATATTACCAGTTATTCAGATTGGCATCGCTTCTCACATTCTTACATCTAAGTTATTTCTAAGTTAGAATTGTTCTCAGCGGTGCTTTTTATTCCCCTGGGATCATTTTAATTTACAGAAGCTGAACATTGAAAATGGCATCTTTTTTAGATCTTGAAACACTGAATGCGATAGCAATGCTCCAATGGGCTCAAACCGGGAATTCTGCTATGGCAGAGAAATTGATTGCTGCTAAACTCTTTGGAAAACTTATGGAAAACCTAACTTCAGATCAAGAATTGGAGACTCTTCGCACTCAGGCCATTGTGCGCATTGCGAAATTCGTGAAGGAAAACCCTAAAGCTTCAAAGGAAAAACTTGCAGAAGAAATCGGCAAACATATTGCTGAGTTTGCTAAGAAAGTAGATGCCCTGTAAACATAACACATGTGTACAGACATTCATGGCTCAAGTTTTGTGATGCGTAATTATTCTAACCGAGGATTAAAATCTGAGGCTGAGGTGATAATTCAGTGGCACTGAAGGAAAATAAAGAAATCAAATTCAAAGTAAACCATGAAATATTAGTCTGTACAAATATTTTTGCTTTAAGAAAATTATTTTAATAACATGTTGAAGTTTAGGTTGCCTAGTTTATTATCCTGAATACAAAGCTTTTTTTTTTTTTCAATTATCAATATATGTTCAATATTACTTCATATGCTGTCCCTTTCACTACTTTATCTGGATAGGAACTAAAACTGACTTTTAAAATCATTCAATAATTGTCTTTTGGTTTAGAAGAAGTGAGAAAATAACTAATTCAAAAAATTTGCATTTTATTGAGAGTGTGACTGTAACAGTGTAGGACTAAGTATTATTATAGTCTACTAGGTCTCAAGAAACCTAGGCTGTCTTGGACTTGCTGGTCACACCAACCAAACCTGTAAACAAAATGGTGACTATTATTTAATATAATGGGGTTCGAACCCTAGATCTCTGTTTGTAGGAGGCATGCAGTCAAACCTCAGCATCACCACTTTTGGACATTTTGATGTGTATTAAAAAATTAATCCTGTGCAAGCAAGTATGTTACACTATTGTCAATTTGTGGTTTGCCAATGCTACCTTAATTTCTGGTACAAAATACTACTTTACAACTTAATGATTTGTTTGATTCAGAGTACCATGATACTGATAGTGATACTGATAATAAAAAATCGAAATTATTTCAATTGTATAATTATATATAGATAGACCTTTATAGTTTTGTGCTTTCAATAAATACAAAAAATACAGAACAAACAGGGATGAGAATTCAAGCTATCAACTTGGTAAGAGAAGATCAATTTATAAATGTTATCAGTATGTTTGACTAAGTTAATAGCATTTTATCTACAGGCATAGTATGTGACTATCTTATTATGTGATAAGAAGATTTTATTCTTGGAATGAGGAGAATACAAAAGAGAGATTATTTTGTGTAGAAGGACTATTTTTAGAAGTTGAAGATTTTTAACCATAGTATGATAAATTAATGACAAGTTAAAGCAATTCTGTTGTGAATGAGACTTGTGATCTAATTTCATCAAAGTGTGCATTTTGTGTGGTGTAAAACGATTTACTTTCATTTTAAATATTCTCTAGTTCATCATTCATCTGATGATATTTGATGTAAATTTGGTTTACGAAGTGTACTTTTACATTACATTGCCACAGTTTCATTTTCTCTTCTATTGGACACTTTTAGTTCCCTGCTAGTGCTTTAAAGTTACAATTCTTGGATTTATTGTTGAAATTATGCTAAGTAATATTTTAAAGTCTTGCATGTCGCTGAAATCAATAGAATTTTAAGAATAACTGCACCTAACATTCCAGTCACTAAACTTAGAAATTATTTACAAGAGAACGAGTTCTGTGTTCTGAAATGAATGAGACGAGATCGTTAAAAAAGATACACATAAGTTCGATTTAATAAATTAAAAAAAAAAGTTTTCACAATTGGCACTGTTAGACAAAATTAAAAAACAAGACAGTGGTAAGCTTAATCGGCACACATGTTTGTGTCTGGTATCACATCAATGTTAAACTGAATGCCCTTTTTTTTCTAGAGGCTAAAAATATCCCTCTTTCAAGAAATGAAAATTAAAACAATCTTTTCCATCCTAAAGGTTCTGCTTGATATTTATAGAGATAGTTATTTATCTTTGCACAGAACTGGTCATGCTGCCATGCAAAGGTAAAGTGAAATGAACTGAGCTAATTTGGGATATATATTGTAATACTTGTCAATGCAATCATTGAGTGAACACCCATTACCTTCGTGTTATTGTTATGTTTATGAGAGTTTCTACCATTTCAATATTTCCTTGCTACCTTAAATACCTTTTTTACCAGAAATGGCAGTAGGATATGATCTGATGTTTCATAAACTTAAAAAGTTTTTTTTTTCGTTTAGTTATTTACACCTGCGGGTATATATTGAAAATGTTCACCTCTTGTCTCACAGAGATGGTCTCACTTCCTTCTCTAGTTATTCAACAATATAGAAGCTTGAAAGCAGATAAATTTATCTTTTTCATATTTTTGTCCATGACTTCCTACCCTTAAATTTGTTCATTTCATGTAAGACATTCTATTTGATCACAAGTTTTGACTTATAAATGACTATATTGACTTATATCATTGTAATGGTAGATATCCAAACTCTTCATATGTTATAGGTTCAGAATACAATTTATAGACCTTTTCTGTAGGTCACTACCATTCAATTTTTTCCCCTTGATTTAGCCTTTGTAAATCTTTGTTAGCCATTTTCTCAAAATCAATGATTTGGATACATGAATGCCTACAACTTTTTTTTTTTTTATTGGATTGAGATCAAATTTGAGTTGCAGAAAGCGTATTCCTGTTGAAAACTTTATACAGAGGATATTCCTCTAACTGTTGTCTTTTTTATGAAATACAGAGGGATCGTTGTGTCCTTT
This sequence comes from Elysia chlorotica, assembly GCA_003991915.1. NCBI lineage: Eukaryota > Metazoa > Mollusca > Gastropoda > Plakobranchidae > Elysia > Elysia chlorotica. The sequence continues at coordinate 146,516 of RQTK01000561.1, read as the reverse complement.
TCCTAATATTTGTAAAGTTGCTATTTTTTTATGTATATACAGAGCACTCCTCTTAATTCGAGATTTTCCTTGATTGTACATACATAAATAGTCCAGGATAAATCTCTTTTGAAGCTTCTTGCATATTTGTGTTTAATTCGACAATTTGCTGCGGGGGGCGCGGTGGCCCAGGGGTAAAACATCGGCTTCCGACGCAAAAGGTCCCGAGTTCGAATCCTGGCTGTTGCAATCCCTACTGGTTGGGTCGGTGTCAGTATAATGTGACCGGCTGAGACAGGAGTCATGGTATCCCCACCCTGTCTCGTGTGTGGCAGCACATAAAATTGTCAGACGTCCGTCTTGGGGCCCGTCCACGATATAGCCTATAGCTGCTGATGTTGGACGTTAAAACCCAACCAACCAAACCAACAATTTGCTGCTTCATTTCTTTTATTTCAACACTTTTCCAACCAAATATGACATTAGTACTAAATTTTTTTGTTTGCACATCAAGTTTCTAGTCTGGCTCATAAAAGGAAACAAAAAGAATTAATAATCATCCGCACCCAGTAAATTGAGCTCTTGTTCTATTTGTAGGCAAAATTTATATGCATTAATTACACCTTACAGTACCGATATGTAAAATAATTTCAGTATGTGTTCACCATCTATGAATCTTGTAAATAGTAAAAAATGTGTGAACTGAGAACTGAATGATACTACATAATTATATGTATTACTTGGTACATGTATATAATATATGTCATTGTCAATGTGCTTTTTTATTCATCAACTTTCAGTTGACTTCTTTATGAGAATAAACAGTGCTTTAATATTTTGCATGGATTGGTTGTTACTTAGAAGTTGTGGGGATTGACTGTAAAATACAAATTGATTACAGTGGAACCGCTTAAGATTAACCTCTAGGGGGCAGTAAAGAAGTTTTTGTCCTAAGTTTATATTAAACAGTGACTGTAAAGAGAAAAAAAGGAGTTGGTGCCTTGGAAAGACTTTATATAAAACCATAGTTATATAGGGTTTATCTTGAGTGAATTCCACTGTAGTTCATATTATAACTATTTACAAAAGTTAATTGTAATTTAAGTTTTAAGTATTATTAATATCATGTTTACTGCATGCATAATTAAAAAAAACAACTATGAGTACATGTATGCATAAGCTTCCCTAAACATAAGCTTAAGCTCAAAACCTCCTGTAAAGCTGCATAAGTGTACATTTCATAGTAAACTTAACACACATATATAATACAAAATTAAAGCCATGTACGGTAGGTGATTCTCTCAGGCTGGTAAAGAAAAACTTGAAATAAACTCAAAGACATTATGCGTAGGTTAATTAAATTCCTTTAATATGCATGGGTCATTAAAAATGCAGTTAAGAAAAATTAGATGACTTACACGTTCACAACACAGCCAAATAAGATCAATTACATGTGCTTTATATCAAAGCAACACAATAATGTTATAAAATATATTGTTATTGAAATTTGACTTCAGAATTTTCGCTCAGAAGTATTGTGATAGGCAAACTTAAAACAAAGAGTTTGAATTGCAATTGAGCTTAAGGTCATATAAGCAAACAATGGTATGGCTTGATTATTGTGGCATCAAGGATTAAAAAAAACAACAACAATGTCTTATGTTGAAGTCCATCATATATTTAGCAACAAACAAACATAGATTTTAAAATGCATGCACTTGACAAAGCTTTCACAATCATATACATGTATTTTATAAAGAAAATGGCTCTTACTTCCTGAGTAAAGATTATTGGACTTTTGCCAGATATGAAAATGTTGAGGTGGCTTTTTCTCAGTTATTCATATCCTTAAGATTAAAAAATGATATTTATAGATCAAGAAATAACTTACTAGAAAGAGTTTTACACCAGTCTCATCATTCAAAGGATTTAAAAGTTGAAGTTTTCAATCTATTACACATGCACCCCCAAAAATGTTTGTTGACTCAGAGAATTTCATGGAAAAAAATATTGATGGACAATGTTTCATATACATTGTATATATATTGTATATTTCACTTCTGCATATTGTGTAACAATCACACACCTTAACATTATAATAGATCTTGATTGTTTTCTGCAGCACTAGTAACTGTACGACTCATTACTAGCAGTACTTGACTGTTAATGGGTATGTAAACATTGTCTACAAAAGCCCTCTGCTTAGAGATACCTCTAAATCTGAAACGGGATGTAATTTTGAATTTTGAAAATAGCACTGGCATGTATTTTACAGGTGTTTTCTGCAGCACTAGTAACTGTGCGACTCATTACTAGCAGTACTTGATTGTTAATGGGTATATGATATTATGTAAAAATTGTCTACAAAAACACTCTGCTTAGAGATAGCTCTAAATCTGAAACGGGATGTAACTTTGAATTTTGAAAATAGCACTGGCATGTATTTTACAGGCTTCCTTTCAGGCAGTTTTCATCAAATGTGACAAATGTTTTCATTTACAATTGACCCGGATATATTAAATCTTTCAGTAACTTGGCATTTTGAAAAACAATTCAATATGTTTTATAACAGTCTCTCACAGCTTCATTTATTTTATACCCCCACAATCGAATTAAAGTTAATTTAAGGCAGTTTCAAAATTTGCATATATCAAAAGGTTCTGAGCAGTATGCGCTTTATACAGGTGTAAAAGGAGACAACCCTGAAAAGTGCTTACGCATTTTTTACACAGAATTTCCCTAATCTGAATTAAAAAGGGCCTTTTATGAGCCAAACTCCACAGTTTTTTTTTTTTATTCGTTATAATACTTTATAAAAAGTTTGCACAGCAAATTTGAAGAGGATACCTCAAAAATTTGTTGAATTATAGCAAGAAATGTGTCCACAATCAGTTATCAATAATTAGTGAAAAGTAAAATGCCCCCAAAGAGATGTGATCGAAGTTATTCCGGCCTCGTAAAACGCGCTGGCTGTCTACTGTCAGTCTGTCATGGCGAAGTCAACAAGGCCATCTGTTTTTAGATTTTGAGCCTCTTGAGTTCATTGTTGTAATGACTTCACAATGTATGGTCCATATACAAATCTGTTTACAAGACACTAGAGGCTGCTTGTTTATATCTTACAAATCATCAAAAATATAAAGCATGCCCAAGCTCTTGTTAGAAAGGAAGTTGAAATCCTCAGTTTGATCGCCAGACTTTGTACACTTTGTACATGGGATATTTCATTCACTAACTAAACCTTAAGTTCTGACGCTAAGCTGGTAATGCTGGCTTTAGTTATTTTTTGACCGATTTTTTAGCCAGCCACTGAAAGTGTTAACATTAATCCTCTACACATTACATTGTAGAAGTTTGTTTTTTTTATTTTGATTTGACTATTTATTAATTTATTCAATAATAATAATAATAATAATAATAATAATAATAATAATAATACCATATTAAAAGTCTTAGTATACTTGCCATAAGATTCTCCCTGGAAACATAGAAGATGCATAAACAGGAGAGAGCTGCACTTTCTCCAGCCAAATCACTTTTCCACAATACATGATATTACTAAATCAGTTAAACATTTCTTATACACTTTAACCTTTTCACATCACATGATTTTTGGGCCTATTCCTTGTGTGCACACTATTTTGTGGAATTTTCAAAAAATGTGTAAAAGCTTTGATATTTATTATTTTGAAATGGAAATCAGATCAATAGAAAAAAAAATGATAGCACAAGAGTGTATCAACCCGCATAATATGTGTGCAGTATGATGGGAAAAGGTTAAGACAAGCTGTTTCATGAGTAAATGCAATTGATGATCAATTAACCATTCAAACAAATAATATGCAATAGATTTATAGACATTTTTTTTAAAAAGATCACAGGGATGCATTGGAAACTTAAAAAAAAAAAAAAAAGAAACTTCTTCATATGTTATTAAACATAGACCCAACACAATATTCTGTTGAGAGCATTATAATCAAAATATATTTTCAATTCCTTGTAAACATTCATTTTAAATCTCTTAAAAAATTGTCTGTGAAACTTGAAACTCTTATAAACATTTTTAAGTTAATGGAGTTATAAAAACGCTTGAGTGGCACTTTCGCCTTATTTTTTTTCTGTAGTTTTTTTGTGTGTGTATGGTTGTTTTGTTACCGTTAAGAAATTATATGATGTGACTTAAAAATACATGATTATGTACGAAAATTCTTATTTTTGCACAACATTTATACTTATTGTAATATGGAAACTAACTTCATTGCAATTAGAATTGATCAAAACATTATAAAACTCAAAGGACTAAGGGATCAGAACTAATGAAATGGATGGGATATCTTAATTGTTACTTTCACTTTTTGAAGAGCACAAATTGCATTGTTCTGAATAATGCATCCACTTACATTTTTGTTTTTCAAAACAAAGAGAACTTTGGTGATTGAGAATTCACTTATTGCGCTTAAGTTCCGGTCTTTTAAATTTTATTTTTAATCCCTGTTTGAAGTATTAAGAAGGATACAAAGCCACAATGGAAAAAAATGATAAAAAATTTAAATAAAAATAAACACAAAGCTATTCAATATCCCTATTTGAATAGCTTACATTTCTTACAGGTTAAAAATCATTCTAATAACTCAAACTTTATGTTTAGTAAAAACTAATCAAATATTTCAGTCTAATAATAATATGTTCACATAAGTATTTTGACATGCTTCTCACAGTCACGGTGATTCAAAATATGTGCTCATTATTAAAGTAAAATATATATGAAACTCATGGATCAGCACTTTGTTTCAATGAAGAAAAATCTTGAACTTGTAGACTTTCTCTTTTTGTCACTTTTACATGAATTATACAACTGTAAGAGAAGTTAAATCTTACAGACACATTTCTGAACAGAACTTAATAAAAATCGATCTTTCAGATTTCCTGATAATTTTTGTTCCTGTCCAACATAGATAGTTTGTGTTAGAATTCTATCTCATCATACAGCATTGGTTTTAATATTGAAATAAGCCCCTGTTGATTCCAGAGAACTTTTCAATCTGTGTAATTTTCCTCTTCAATAAAATTAAATCTACCACAGACAAAAATACCTCAATGTTTTACAAGATAAGCTTTGGGATCCCTTTTGCCACTACATAATTATAATATATATATAGAACTTACAAGACAAGCAAGATGACAACCAAATCTTTTCAAAACCAAAAATTTAAAAAACAAATGGTAGCGTATTACTCATGTAAAAAAAAACAAAAACAAACAACAATGAAAAGTCACGTGTTTGTGTTAAGGAAAGTCATTGAATTTGAAGAAACAATGCTTTGCTCCTGCTGTCCACAAAGCTGCCTTTAAAATGTCTTATTTGTGGCAATGCTAACAATATAGCATGATGTATATATATGTATAAAAAAAATGATGTTATTCTTAAAGAAAGAATCAAAGATATATATGCATGAGCGAGATGGGGATGGGTGGGGAGAGAGAGAGAGAGAAATCATTGCTTTAAACTAAAAAATATTATGTACACATGTATTGCAATCATAGCCCATAATGTTCCATCACAAACAATAAGACATTAAATCTTTAATGGTACATATAAGGAATATAATTATTCATGGCATGTTAAAAAAAAGGCTTGAAATGGCAAATACAAACTGCAAGAGACAGAATTGGCTTTCAGTTTCAATAGTAAGAAGTTTTGACCATAGCTACATTTAAGAAATCTAAACATTTCAGAGACTTGTCTGTTTAAACATGAAGCTATTTTTGCCTGTATAACATAGTCCATTTTTCTTGCAATATAAAAGTCTTTCACTCAAAACTTTGTAGAAAATGTTAAAATAGTGAGATAAGGGGTTAACATTTTGTTTCAAAATTGTTATTCAATGTGCAATCCCTCCTAAAAGAACATCACTGTAATATGTAGGGATATGCCATGTGATCGAGAAAATAGATATGCCAATGTATCTATAAAACGTCAGTTTTACAATATAAAAGCAGTCTATGAGACTTTTCATACAGTACAACACGTAAAGCAAGAAATTTATTTCACAGTTTGTAAAGTGTATTCCAAATAATAATAGTTCAAACTCTTAAAAAAAAAAATCTTGATTACTTTAGTAACGGCCAAGTAATTTTTTTCTTCACATAATATATAATTTAAAAAATGGGTTAGATAGAGGTCATCAGTGTGAGAATTTTAGAAAACTTAATGTGAGCTGTATTGCAAACTATCTGCAAGCCTGATCAGTCTTCACGGTAAGCCATTCACAATTTAGAGCAATCAATAAAATAGCTTTTAAATTTGATGAGTGATGTAAATAATCACCCAAGAATGGCTGCCAGTCTTACCACATTTTAGCGTTGATCATCAGTGAGTAAAATAAGTTACGATTGTGAGGTTGATACAAGTATCCAATTTAAAAGGATTTAACACAGTTTCCAAAGGGAAGGTTCAGTAGGATGTTTACACATTATATATCAGATATTTTCATGAAACTGGAATTAATAAGTTATCATCTTCCGTGCGTCTTGAATAGAGGCTAATAAAAAATTAAAACAACAAAAAAACAAACAACACATTTTCAATTTAAAACAAAAGCAAACAGTTAATGTGCAACATTCAGCAGTAAAACAACTCTCTTTATCGACACAAGCATAAAATAAAAGAAGACAAGCACAGAAAAGTCCTTAAGTTGCTTTGATACTTTATGGAAAACCATTACAATGCCTGTCACGTTTGATGTTTTGTAAAGCCCCTACTGGTGAAGGTGTGGAAAAAGTACTGGGCACTCCGGACCCACGAATGAAGCTTAGAAGTATAGGCCTCACAACTTTTGCTTTTGTCCAGGGAGCAGTACAACCACATGCCCATTGAGGCCAAAATGCAAACACACACGGCCAACACCATTAGAGTCACAGTGAGAGATGCCATCTCTTCTGATGAAATGCAAAAGAAACAAAGTGGGTCAGCTCAATTTGAAATGACTTTAAAATTATATTAGGATCTATACAAGCTTTAATTGGAAAACAAAATTTTCATGGAGCAAAAAAGTTGAGAATTTGAAAAAGTAGGCACTAGATGTGAAGAACTACAGCACAACATAATATTTCACTTTATAAACAAAACACTTGATCGCTCTATCATATTTGCATGATTGCTTCCAGTGATTTAAATGAGACTGAAAATAAAGCAATAAAATGTTCATTAAGAATAACTAAAACTAAAAACAACGTAATCTTTTTTATCACCTAAAGAAAGATTTACATGCAATCTTGATGAAAGTAAAAATTAAAATCTGTGAAAGAAAATAACTGGTGGTCTCTGGTAATAAATAAGAAGAACGACAATTCAAAATCATAATTTCAAAGGTTTAGGGTATCTAAACGCAAGGAGGCTTTATACACACTCTGCGAGAAAATATTCACTCTATAGTCAATTTAATTTTCAATTAAAAACAAATACTTAAGACTATATGCCTTTTTAATTTTTCAACTGAAAAACTTATCTAGAGCACCTTGCATTCAAATAGAAATCTTTGAAACTCGCATCAAAATTTTAAATGCAAAAAAAGAACAAAAAATTTGATTATTTAACATAGTAAAAAATAATTGTAAATGAACAAATGTAATACTACACATACATTTTTCTAAGAAAATATCATCAAGAACAAAGTAATCACCACAGCTACGAAAAAGATCAGCAAATTTCCTGTTGAAGTCCCTTCATCTAGAGTACAGCAAATAATTGAATTCCCATGATTATTAAAATACAAGAACTACTGGTTTTGATTCTGATTTCAAATACTAATTAAGTTCAATGGAAAGAAAATAGAAAAGCAATAATGACAGCACTCTTTCTTTATACTGCAAAGAATAAAATGAAGAAGTTTGACTTTACTTCTTCATTTATAAGAAACAAGTTTGTATGTCATATTGTTTTCTAGCTCATTACATAAATCCTCAAATCACGGTTAGACTCTCTACAATTTTCTAATGCAAAAATGTTTTTACAGTACAGAAAACCAAAGATTCCATTTGTTGATTTTATTCGAGGCAAACTGATGATCATGATTAAACTCATCTATTTTGAAACAATTCAGATATCATAACTTTTGCAAGTGCTCTAGTAAAACAAGGTTTGTCAAAAAATGATGATCAATCTAAAAAGAAAGGTAACTACCAACCTCTTTCCTTTTGTCGTTGTGTTTCATCAACAGATGAATGAAAGTGAACTTGCTTCCTTTTTCCTTTGTCTACATGAACAAACAGAGTAATATTAATCAATATATTATTATTATAATGAGTGAAAAATATTAAAAAGTTCATTTATATTTGTTTTGTGTTCTCCTCTGCATATTGGTTGAAAGTATAAAGCTATCAACACCCTATACAAAACTGGTACCCTTCCTTGGAAATACATGTAATATCATAACATGTTGAGTGTACTGATTGACTTCAATGTTGTCTAACAAACAAAATCAGAATACTGTAAAATAATGCAGCCTAGTTTACGGTTTAGATCGTTCAAACTCTTTGATTTACATGTCATCAGGCCTGACAATTAAAAAAAAAACATGATGGAGCTACGAAATATATTCCTAAGTGTCTGGGGTCAAAATGCTGCAGCCTGTCAACTTTATGACAATGCTTTCATCACAGGCAGCGTGTATAATTTTACTTATTATTTGAACTTCGAAATATGAGGTAAAAACAGAAGAAACTTGTTTTTTTTTTTTTTTTAAATTCAATATCATACATAGATTTTTGTATCAAAATTAAATGAACACAACAGGAAAATGTATATATACCATCTTCTCGGAATCCATCATCAGACCGCTGTCTGAGTATGGACACAGGCTCTGTCATATCTGACATTGCTTTTTCATCAGATGGGGGCCAAATGTCCACAGCACTGCTGGTAAGTGACTCACTTTCATTCAAAATATTGATGGAGTCTGTGAATAGAATTTGCGTTGAGTACGATTTTAACGTATAGGTAGCTTTTAAAAAATTATAATAATTTCACAGCCGATAAAAACAATTAAAAGGTTCAATCTACAACTGTGAGTACAAAAAAGACAGAAGTCAAAAGTTTGGTTTTATAATATTGATGGAGTCTGTAAATAAATTTGCAATGAGTAATATTTATGTGCATAGGTAGAATTAAACTGAATTTTTTTTTTTAAGAAAATAATTTCAGAGCTGAACCAAGTCATTCAAAGGTTTTCAATCTATAACTGTCAGGATGAAACAGAAGTCAAAACTTTAATGTTATGTCACCAAACAAAAATATATTTCTGCACTCCACAGGGGAGATCAAGTAAGTCTCAAAATACTGTAAAATAATGCAGCCTAGTTTACGGTTTAGATCGTTCAAACTCTTTGATTTACACACCATCAGGCATAACAAGTAGAGCAAAAAAAGACGGAAAAAAAAAAAACACAATGGAGAAAATGTTGCAATCTCTTAACTTTATGACAATGCTTTGTAATCACAGGCAGCGTGTATAATTTTACTTATTATGTGAACTTCGAACTATGAGGTAAAAACAGAAGAAACTTGTTTTTTTTTCCAAAAATTCAATATCATACATACATTAGATTTATGTATCAAAATTAAATGAACACAACAGGAAAATGTATATACCATCTTCTCGGAATCCATCATCAGACCGCTGTCTGAGAATGGACACAGGCTCTGTCATATCTGACATTGCTTTTTCATCAGATGGGGGCCAAATGTCCACGGCACTGCTGGTAAGTGACTCACTTTCATTCAAAATATTGATGGAGTCTGTGAATAGAATTTGCGTTGAGTACGATTTTAACGCATAAGTAGCTTTTACATTTAAGTTAAACATTTTTTTTTTAATTTCACAGCCAATAAAAGCCATTAAAAGGTTCAATCAACAACTGTGAGGACAAAAAAGACAGTAGTGAAAAGTTTAGTTTTATAATATTGATGGAGGTTGTAAATAAATTAGCAATCAGTAATAAAAATATATTTCTGCACTCCACAGGTGAGACCAAGTAAAAGTCTCAAAATTTCTTATAGATTTTTAAGATTATTGATTTGTGTCAACAAATAACTCATGTTTAACTCAGATACTTTTTTTCTTCTTTTGAATTTGGTATTCCAGATTTAACATTAAAGTAAACAAACAAAAAGAAAAACGTTAAATACTGTGATGATATTTATGCAGAATATGTATCATGTTGAAAGAATTCTTTTATCATTTTCCTCGCCTTAAGTATTTGAGGCTATGGTAAGATTTTGATTTTAATAAAAAGAGAAAGAAAAATGAGGTTCACCTTTAACACTTTCAACAAACATAAAACTGTAAACATGAAATTTACCTGAATATTGCAACTTCCCAACTTCCGCATAAAGAGCAGCAAACATGCTCAATGAGGCTTTTGTTTTTTCATGATCACAACCATACACTGCCTGTTTCAATTTTGTACTCTGAAAATTGTAATTCAAAAAAAAAATTTAACCATAAAATATAAAATCAAATTTACAAAAAATCAAATGTAATTTCCATGCCTCACAGGGCTTAGACCTGCTTGATGCCTGATAGAAGCCTTTACAAGGATTGTTTGGGATAAAGACAGTTTTGTTTTAAGAGCTTATACATGGGGTCAAAGTCTACAGTTGATTTACCTTGCATTATTTACCAGTGTCTCAACAAAAATCCTATAAGATGGCAGGACCTCAACGGACTTGGCTGATGCAGGACTTGATCGATCATATTACAAGGATACTGAACTAACCAGTTGGAAAAAACACAGCTGCCAGAGCAGGGTTCAAATTCTGAATTTTCCAATTATAAGTTGCGCGCGTTGCCCTAGAGCTAATTAACATTTTGTTATTCCCCATGGGACAAGAAAGGGGTTAAGAGGGATTTAAAAATAAGGAAACTTTGTAGACAAAAATACAGCATCTCTGCAACGCCTGCCTGAGTGCCTTTGATACAATAAAAATCCTTAATTTTGGTATAACATGTCCACTGGTGATCACAATGAGACTAACCAATGACATGAATATATCAGAGTTGTTGAGTTGAGTTGGTTTAACTTCCAACACCAGCACTATATAGACTATATTGTGGACGGACACCAAGACTGACGTCTGACAATATTATGTGCCTCCACACACAAGACAGGGCGGGGAAGCCATGACTCCTGTCTCAGCCGGTCACATTAAACTGTCACCTACCCAACCAGTAGGGAGCAAAATCGCCAGGACTCAAATCCTGACCTTTGCGTCAGAAGCCGATGTTCTATCCCACCCCAGGGCCACCGCACCCCTCATGAATATATCAAACAAAATAATTATTAAAACCATCCATAGGTGATTTTATTTTTCTTATTAGCAAAACAAACACAGTAGCCTACATAATGTACCAAAATATTTCACAACATTCAAGTATTTTTAAGTGTTTTAAATTTGCCAAGAAGTTTAAAAAGAAATATTGCATAGGATTTATAATTTTGAGCAGGCAGATTCTACCTAAAAATGAATTGGGGTGTCAAAGCCCCAAGCGTCTCACAACCCACTTGTCTCCATATAGATTAATTTACTTATTTGTGTTCAAACCTTTCCAGCATATTCCAGTGCCAACTGTTGTCTGTCGAAATAATAAGAAAAGAATCATGAAAGATTATTCCTGAGTGCATATACTATTACAAAATATTTATTGATAACTACAGTCCTACTTCATAGGAACTACTTTGTAATGCAATCATCTGTACAAAATGTGATATTTTTGTTTATCAATAAATAAACCTATTGATGGATTAAAAACAATAATGTGTGATTTAGACAGATACTTAGTCAATATCTAAAAAACATTTGGCAGATGTTCGGGCAGGAAAACACAAACAACAATTATGCTGGTTACTAAAGGCACTAATCCATCATTTATTCATGCAAAAAAAACCCACCAAAAATTAAAATACTTTTTGTTAAAAAAGTGCATTTCATGAGTTAATACTGTATGGTTTGTCTGCATAAATTTGAAAATAACATATTCTTGAAAACATTATTTCTGATAATCATTATGAACAACCTTTCTTACGGCGTGCCTGCTAATAAAGCAGTATAACTGAATGCAATCAATGCAGATTCAACTTACTGCTTTTTGTCCAAGCACAGTTTTGCTAAATGCTCATATTCCTCTGCTTGCAAGGCATGGATATTTAAGTCGTTGATATCTTTAGGGCCATCACCAATGCCTGTCGCAATTTCCTCTGTTGAAATAATAAATAGCTCATAATTCTTTTTTCTTGGCTTATATTTGTATATTTATTCTTTTGTAAATCCCTCTAACTTTTTTATGAGTAACATTTTCATGTATCTAAAAAAAATTGATTTGACCATAGTTAGAAATATCTAAATTAGGATCTTTAAGGTTCATTTTTCTTGAAAAACTCATAACAATTATATGATGAATATCAAGTCAGTAACAATGAACATAACAGGTAGGTTGCAATGAACAAAATATCTCTGATTCAGTACAGTAAATAATGACAAACTACAATGTTATCTTGATTAATTTCTGTTTTTAATGTAGGTAACACCAACTAACGATTTGTTAGTGTTCACTGAAGTCATTTATTTCATCTAGACAATATGCTTATCATTTTATTTTCGAACAATTTTTTTTCTTTATCTGTCCAGTCAAATAGTAAAAAAGGTTCAACAATTTTCCACTGGTACAAATACTATGGGTGTAAAATCTAAAAAAAAAAAAATTATCAGCCTGGTTGGATGTTAAAGCTAAAGGGCAGCATATATATACGAGGGCAGGCTGATAAATAAGGGCCGTTTTTGAATAGCTTTTTTATTTGAAGGACTACAGAAGCAAATTACACATCAAATGAAAGCTTAGAGTCTCCCCTATCTGAACTATCATTTTTCAACATAGTCACCATCGCGTTCAACACAGAGGCGTCAGCGTTGTACAAGTTTTCGCATTCCGTCGGCGAAGAATTCTGGTGTCTGGGATCGGCACCAAGAGCGAACATCCGCCTCAACTTCTGCATCGGTTTCATAGTGATTTCCTTTGAGATGTTTCTTCAGCAAAGGAAATAAGAAAAAGTCAGACGGGGCCAAATCAGGACTGTATGGCGGATGTGGTATGGTAGGAAGTTCCAACTGCTGTAAAGTGCACTGGGTTTGGCGACTGGTGTGTGGCCGAGCATTATCGTGCTGGATGACAACGTCTTTGACTTTGTCCTGTCGAACCCGTCTGAGTCGGCTCTTCAATGCACGCAGAGTTGACACATATCTCTCTGAATTTATTGTTGTGCCTTGCTCCAAAAACTCAATATGGACGATACCTTCCATGTCCCAGAATATTGTCAGCAAAACCTTTCGAGCTGATGCGACGACTTTGAACTTCTTCGGGGCTGGAGAGTTCTTGTGTCGGTACTGCATAGACTGCATCTTGCTCTCTGGGTCATAGTGATGCACCCAAGACTCGTCACCAGTGATGATGCTCCGCAGAAAACGCTCGCCGTCATGAGTGAATCTTTCCAACAGTTGTGTACAGATCGTTTTCCTCTGTGCCTTCATTTCCACAGTGAGCTGTCTCGGTACCCATCTTGCCGAGACTTTCCTGTAACCAAGGTGGACTGTGATAATGTGATGAACTCGTTCTTTTGAAATGTCAAGCGCATTTGCAATGTCTTTTGTTTCACTCTTCTATTTGCAACAATCATTTCGTCTACCTTCTGTTGGTGCTCAGACGGGTTCGACAGGACAAAGTCAAAGACGTTGTCATCCAGCACGATAATGCTCGGCCACACACCAGTCGCCAAACCCAGTGCGCTTTACAGCAGTTGGAACTTCCTACCATACCACATCCGACATACAGTCCTGATTTGGCCCCGTCTGACTTTTTCTTATTTCCTTTGCTGAAGAAACATCTCAAAGGAAATCACTATGAAACCGATGCAGAATTTGAGGCGGATGTTCGCTCTTGGTGCCGATCCCAGACACCAGAATTCTTCGCCGACGGAGTGCGAAAACTTGTACAACGCTGGCGCCTCTGTATTGAACGCGATGGTGACTATGTTGAAAAATGATAGTTCATCAGATAGGGGAGACTCTAAGCTTTCATTTGATGTGTAACTTGCTTCTGTAGTCCTTCAAATAAAAAAGTTATTCAAAAACGGCCCTTATTTATCAGCCTGCCCTCGTATATATAACTTGTTAGAAAATTACTTCAGAGGCACTTCTCTTTGTTAAATCTAGATCTTCTAGGTTGCTTATTATAATTAGACTGGTTTGGAGAACTAACCAATTTTCTTTTGAATTTCTTCTGTTTCAATTAGTGATGTCTCATAAAACAACTTCTCAGCCTGGGCAAAATGTATTGCTCGTTCATCTGGCATGCATTGTCAAGGAGTTTTTAGTTTAAATTATAACATCTATGTGTTTCAAATGGAATCACACTATAATATGAAAAATCCATCGGGAAAACTCAACTACTTTTTCATAAAAGGATACAGTTTTCTTGGCCTCTATAAATCTGTGCAATCTGCAGCAAAAAAAAATTGTTAGTAGGCAATTAGTTAATAAAAAGGAAAAATTGAAGACTACAGAGCAGGCAAAAGTTATGACTGTGTTTGACACTAAAAGTGGGAATGCAGGTTATGAAAAAATAAATATTAAAGAGGAATTTCATTAGGGGATTATTTTCTAAAAATTTTAAAATATAGCGTCACATAAAATCATGAAAACTTGGATAACAATGACATACTGATGTTTAAAAATAAAAGCAAAGAATTCTTTGTATGACAAGATTGAATCTTACTTTTCTCCGTTTGGAGAGTTAGAAAGTCACATACAAGTAAAAAAAAATGTGAAAGAATATTTTTTTTTAAATTGAAGTATTATTGACATGAAAAAGAACAAATTGATATGGTCATTTATATTATTAAAAGGATATTAAAGGGCTAAAAGGATTTTTATAATGAAACGAATGTTTCTATTTTTTTAAACCTTTTGACAGTCTCACATGAACCTTATGCAAACACTGATCTTAAGAAAAAAAAAAACAAAAAAAAAAACTAAACAAAACCCAATGATGATTAGGCAGCAATTTTATGAAATTTATGATTATAGTCAATTTGAAAATATCTTGGATAGAGACAAAAAACTGATTTTTTATCTTAAGATTTCCTAGTCTTAGAAAAATGAAAAAAAATCTTACATTGAGAGCAATGTGAAAAGTACACGATTTAAAAATACAGAAAAATTCTTTATGAATCAAATAAACAGCTTACATTGTGGAGACATTGAGGAAGGAGCACAAAAAAACTTTTGTTCTTCAACCCATTTATGCATCCTAAATAGCACTGTAGAGCCAAATTGGGTTTATCTTTCCTCTCAAACTCCAATCCTCGCTGAAATAGCTCATTACGCTCGGTCACAGTCCAAGTTGATGTGTCTCCTAAATTCAAATCTGAAAGGGAAATACATTTTTTGAAGTGATGAGACCCCATCCAAAACAATATCTTTATGGGCGAAGGATATAATGACCTTTTAATTTTTTACATTTTTGATAGCTTGGTTTTGATAGATCTGGCTGTCAATAACACATACTGCCACATGTCTTGGGGCTTTTCCATTTTTATTTCTATGAGGGTAGCCCTGATTTGATACATGCACCATGATTTTTAACTGGACAAGCAGCAACAGCCTCACAGTAACAAATCATTGTTGTAGTACAAGGTCGCACATGTGCACATAACTGTAAATCCTGAGAATATATATACAAAATAATTTATAAAAGTAGACCTTAATATGCCATGCTGCCTTTCTTGCCTGTTATTTCTTGGTTATCAGTGTCATTATTGTTCAAATCATCATGGGTATCAATGTCTTGCTTCTCAGCAAGCTTTGCATCACCTTCAGAATCTCCCATCTCTTTACTTTACAAATAGATCTGAAATGGAAAATAATTCTTGTATTAAATTAAGTAAAGCGAATTGTGAATATAGAGACAGGACAATCTAAGATAAAAGAAATACATGTCGCTGTTAACCCCTTGTATGCAGACTGAGAATCATAGGTGTTCACCAAGCACTAGATAACCCTTCATTTGTACCATATTAAGAATACAATCAAGGAGTAATGAAAAATAAATCAGTACTGAGCATTATTCTAGCCTCTTGAATATTTCACTCTAGCCTGTCATTTTTATATACTATATAAAAACTGTTGCATAAATTTTAATTACTGAGTCAGAGTGCTTGTAGGTCAGTTGGTTGATGCTCTGCATTGACAAGCTGGAGATACACAATTCAAATCTCAGCTGAAAACTAACTCTTAAATTTCCCTAAAACTTGATTCTCCTTTGATTTTGCACCTGTGTCTCTTGTCAAGTAACCTTTGGTCAGAAACAACAATGTTGCCAATGTTCTCAAGAAAGATCCTCTACAGCGACCGGATCACAGAGCAGAGTACCCATGACTTGGCAGAGTACATTAAAGTATTTACATTGACCCAACCAGTAGGGAGCGAGATGACTGGAAAAACTCAAACTCTGGATCTGCTTCATTGGAGGAAGACCACATGGAAGACATAACACTAGTAAAAATTCATGTTTTGGTAAAAATCCTAGTTGCACACTAAAAAATATTCCCAAAATTTCCTTAGATAAATAAGATTTAAAGAATCATAGGGCCATTAAATTGATGCTTGCTTTCGGTTACTGGATGAATTGCCCACCCCTAACTAGCAAATACTAAGATGGAGCACCCCTCCTTTTAATCTCCCTACAAACACATGTACATGAGCTAATTTATTAATAAAATGTTTACAAACTGAAAAACTGATCCAGCAAGTACTACATATTTTACGTAAATTAAGTCGGCTATTGATGGCAAATTTCCATTCAACACTTTCAATTTGATGTATATATTGTGGGGGGGAGGGGGGTATAAAATAAATAGAAGCTGTGACAGACTGTTATTATATACAGTTATAAAACGTATGTAGCAAATTCTAAATTGTTTTTCGAAATGCCAAGTTCCAGTGGTGAAAAATGCCAAGTTACTGAAAAGTGAAAGAGTTAACAAGTTTGACAGCTATTTAAATAGACTGCAGGGGCCATAAGTACAACGTAGTGGTAGCTTCTCGTGACTCATAGCCTTCTTATTCACATATATTTTAGTACGAGTTGAAAGCTACCGCAATGCTTTAACAGCCCTAGATCTGTATTTATATCTAGACTTGTTTTATAGATTCTAGATCTAGGCCCCTAGATCGATCTATTTATCCATATCCCTTCCTTTCTATCTCTCTCTAGATTTCGATTATTGATATGGATCTACAAAAATTTTCTAGATCTCAGTTATTAGTCTAGATCTAAATCTAAAAGAATTCTATGTCTAATCTGAATTACATTTAGTCTACAACTTGACCGATTTAGGAGTTGGTTTCCATCTGTTACAGTGCAAAATTTCTTGTTTCCCCTTGTCAACAAACATCAAGGAAAACATCCATTGCCAGATATTTCTAGAGAGCTCTGCTGAGTTCTGAGCTTTATTTTGCCTCTTTGTGCCTTTTTTTGTTAAAATAGTAAGAATTGGTTTTACAACTCACGACAACCTAAATGGATGTTTAAATACAGCAAAGATGAAAAGGGGGCAACTCCTATACACACACAACACTAGCAAAAAAAACGTATACGCGCAAAAGCTCTTGTTGTAGGACTATATTTGCCATTTGAATTGCTGTACGGTGTGATCTAGAAGACAAAGTAAAACAAGGCAATTTTCTCTCTCTCTCTCTCTCTCTCTCTCTCTCTCTCTCTCTCTCTCTCTCTCTCTCTCTTTCTCTCTCTCTCTCTCTCTCTCTCTCTCATTCTTTCTCTCTCTCTCTCTCTCTCTCTCTCTCTCTCTCTCTCTCTCTCTCTCTCTCCTCTCTCTCTCTCTCTCTCTCTCT
>RQTK01000561.1:85006-127561 GCA_003991915.1 Elysia chlorotica | reverse complement strand
GCCCCCCCCTCTCTCTCTCTCTCTCTCTCTCTCTCTCTCTCTCTCTCTCTCTCTCCGGCTCCCTCTCTCAGACTCTCAGAGGTGCGGTGGTCCAAGGGAAGAAAATCGCGAATGGTATGGTCTAATGTTCGTTTTCTTTTTAAGCTTTTTTTTTTTTATATCAGCCCGTGACCGTTTACATAGTTATCCTAAAATTACCAGGAGCTGCGTACACGTCTGTAGAAATGTGTGAATTGGGTGGTGAAAGATCAAATAAATATGTATTTCATCATCGCCGACTCCGAGCGTGAGTCTACAGGTAGGAAACTCATTCAGTTTGGCATGGATGTGTGAACAGCTGTCTGGTCTAGAGTGCGCGATCGTTATGTGACTGTGCAAAAGATGAGGGTTGAACATTCACGCAAGATACCTTTATGCAATTCTTGTTAAATTCGTTTGTTCTCTCTCTCTCTCTCTCTCTCTCTCTCTCTCTCTCTATCTGTCTCTATCTCTCTCTCTCTCTCTCTCTCTCTCTCTCTCTCTCTCTCTCTCTCTCTCTCTCTCTTATCCCTTTCTCTCTCTCCCTCTCTCTCTCTTTCTCTCTCTCTCTCTCTCTCTCTCTCTCTCTCTCTCTCTCTCTCTCTCTCTCTGTCTGTCTCTTTCTCGCTCTCTCTCTCTCTCTCTCTCTCTCTCTCTCTCTCTCTCTCTCTATACCGGCAGAGCGTGGTCTTAGAGATTCGATTTCTTTTCACCAGAGATTAGTTTTAATTAAAATCCAATGCATTCTAGTGACTGGTGTGAGAGCCTTTATATCAATCTTTATATGCTCTGAAATAGCAAACTGGAGGCCCACAATAATAATCTTAAAAAAAAAACCCAAAAAAACAACTTGAATTAAACAAAAATTAAAATGATGAAAACTTTTCAGGGAGCACATAAACGTAAATTTTCATCAGATATTCATATTATTTGGGGACTGATCTTTTGTATGCCCTTTCCTCACTTTCTAGGTCTCCTCCTAGAACCCGCTTTTATTGTCTCCCGAGGGGTGAGTTCTTGGGCGAAAACTATTGTACATACATAATATGCACATACACAGAATAGGGACCCAAAAGAAACGACGCGGCGTTTAGGCCTAGAATTCCACATAACTGATGGTTTTATCACCCTCATTATTAATTAAAGCAAATTGGTAACTGTAGTTAACTATATTAGATGTGTTCATGAGGGAGATAGCATTGGGTTTCTCTGAAAGAATATATATAATAGTAATACATCACCTACTAAACTTACTACAGTACAGGTAAAATTATGTATTTTGAGAGAGGTAGCTATGAAAGAACGCGTATTAGAGACGGGGGAAGGAAGGGAGACATATCATGGGCATTTCGTTGTTAAGCTTTACTCCTTACACTTATTCATTATCAATTCTTTTGATTTTTATTCAATAAGTTAATTAATTTCATTGTTCAGGACCCCTAATGACTAGGCTTGCCTAGTTACTGTACACCATTGTAATCGTCGGGCTGCAGTACTCTTCTCTCTAACCGGAAAAAGAAACATGGACCTCGTTTTGGTTCATGTTATCTGTTTAGTGTGCCTCATTGGCGATGATATTTAATAAGAAATCTAAATAAAAAAGAGGTGTGTGTGTAGTCGTGGTTGTTGTTTTTTTTTTCTTTTTAGGGAGGGGTGTTTAAAACACGATAAATTTTCAACATTTCATCAAAAATAAAAGAAAGATAAATGTGATTTGAAAAGTAACTTTTCAGTGAATTAATTACAGAACAGGAAATTAACAAACACACAAAATCATTTACTCAGCGAAGTTGGAGTCCTTCATTTATTTCCCTACTTACTAAACTCATTATTATAGAACATTCACATACGCATAATGATAAGCAGCATAATTATAGAGTTTAAACATTTCATTTTTTTTTGGTTTAATCTAAGTCGTGAAAACGAACCCTACAAAAGAGAGAGATGGGGATGTTTACTTTAGTAAAGAAACAACATTTTATTTTGTTATACATTGGATTGAGGCATAGAATTTAAGCAGAATACGAGATAATTTAGTTAGCTCCACCACAACAAGAAAAATTATATCAATTTAAAATAGCATAAAACCTAAAACGAAACAAAGCAACAACAAACAAAACAAACATACACCGTCACTTTTTAATTAAAATAGCAATCTAGCTTACAACGTCAGAAACTATCAGACCAGCTGATTGCAGATTTGCTCTTTCTGGTCATCCCCTAAGTCCGTCGTCAGCTAATACCCAGATCTTGCTATGAGTTCATTGTTTGACATTAAGTACACGTCTAGATCTAGATTCTACATAACTGTTTCAAAATCTTAACAGATCGAGATAAACCATGGTCTTTAAAATGTTTAAAAGTGTGTATGGAAGATTCAAGTAAAGGCACGAAACCCCGCTGTCAATGTGGATTTTGGGGGTGAGTTGGCGAAAAGCAAACCTTGTCATTCTCTTCAGGGTAGCACAGTAAAATGGCGACAGTCTTTCACTGCCCAGTCAATCACATACTTTCGTTTTTTTGTTAGTTTGTTTGACTCTAACCTGTTTTAAGAGGAGCCGCAGAGACGCGCTTACTCTTACTCATCTTTAAGTAGATCTAGAATCTAGATCTCGATTCTTATGTAGATTACATCCCGATTATTCTATACTGTAGATCTATTCA
Source organism: Elysia chlorotica (assembly GCA_003991915.1). Lineage (NCBI taxonomy): Eukaryota > Metazoa > Mollusca > Gastropoda > Plakobranchidae > Elysia > Elysia chlorotica. The sequence continues at coordinate 124,879 of RQTK01000561.1, read as the reverse complement.
ATCTGGTCCTCCTTATTTTAGTTTTTAGTACAACTACAAGTGACTAATTTTAGTCTATTCCCAACCGGGCTGTCTATACTAGAAGTATTATAATCTAGTTTGTATTACTCCCAGCTTATATTTTGCCTAACCAATTTCGCTGAAACATGTCCAAATTAATTAGCCTAATTATCTTTCATCATTTTATGATTTGATGCAAGAGTCGTTTCAGCAAGATTGAAGATAGAAATCTACTAAACTAGAAAGATTCATGAAAAAAAAAGAATACAAACTTGTATTTAGATCTATTCTTTAACCAACTGCTCTTGTCAAATCCACACAGGCTGGGAATAAAAGTGTTTTCTCAGCCTTATGACCTGCCCTACAAGAAAGCGGATTCTTAGAGGGTGCGGGTTCTTACGGTAGATGTGCCTTGGATCTATAACTAGCTAATAATCAGTACTCAACGAATAGTAATCTGTGATTAATTTTATGTTCATAGGTTCCCTGAGTTGTTGACTGTGCGTCTTTAGTTCCGAACATTAGAATATTGAGGTAAAGGCACTCAGTCAGACATTGATTGATCAGTCTTTAAAATGCATTGATTCGTGAAATATTCTTCGACAAGAGAAAATGAATACATGTGTCTCTTACTTAAAGTCCTTGTTTCTGTTAAAAAAGACAACAAAAAAAAACAGAATTTAGAACAGGTATACTGACACTGACTCAACAAGTAAGAAAACAAGCAGTGGTCAGAGTGGGAATCGAACCCATAGCTCTCTCAATAGTGACCCCCATGCTGAAAATCAGTGGATTTCATCGAACCCGAATGGAAGCCCTGTAGAGGCTGTGTGCTCTGCCCTTGGGCCACTTCCCTCATGAGAGAGAGAGATGAGATTCAGACAAACATAGAGAGACCCAAGGAGGGACAGCAAAAGGGATAAGAGACGGAAAGAAAAGGAGGAAAGAAGAGAGAGGGGGGAGGGCAGAGTACAATTTAAGACTTTTAGTAGGCATTGTATGAGCGCACTGTGAATGGTGAATCCCTTCTTTCTGGTCAGTGCAATAACCATGATTCTCAGTCTAGTGCAGCCATGATATGTTCACACCTGTATGCGAAACTCTTTGAGTTCCCTTCCTACAGACTGATTATTAGTGATAAGTGCGGGGAGTTGGTGTTGGGGAAAGAAGATTGTGAAATGAATTACCTTTTAGAACAATACTGTTTTATAAACTTGTAGCTAGAAATAAAAGAACATATTGGCGGTATTAGGGTAACACTGAAAGGTTCAGTTTATCAGGTCAAAAACACTTTACACTGCCACGCCCCATTTTTTTCACAGCCACTCATCAGTGCCAGTTCCAGTCTGGCCTTCCGGACGGACTGTTCAGCACAGCGGGGCTAAAAATACTAGGAATACCTTGTAATATAGAAGGAACATATTAATGAACAGCTTGACAAAAACAAATTTTTTCGTTCTATTTTGGTTTTAATGAATATTTTAGCAATGTTTTGCTGCCACAAGTGTGTACGAAAAATAAAAATTATTCTGTATATGTTGATCCGTTCATGTAAGTACGTAAAGTTTATTAAAAAAAAAAAGATTTGTTTGTGTAAACATGAGCCTACCCTAAAAAAAAAAATGATATTAGTGGTAGGTTCTTAAGTATTAATTTGTTCAATTTTCTTTTTCTTTGAATTATAGATCCCATCAAACTCTTGGACTCTGTTCTGTGTGCTATCGTGAAGGTAAGAATTGTCAGATTCTATCAAATATTCAAAGCTATACATGTTTGATCAAATAATGGAATGAACTGGCAATATTTTAGAACAGTAGGTTATGTCTAGGAACCTGACTTGTGGGAAACACGAAAACCAGGTTTTTTTAACAGTATTACAAAATGAGCCAGACAGTGGACAAAATATAAATTTTCAAATATATTAAACTTTGATGAATGTTATATTGCCTAGGTTCCCTGAATTTATATTTTTTTTTTCGAAAAAGAGGCACTATTGTGGAGTTTTCAACTGTTTGTCATTTCATAGCAATAAAACTAAAGTTTTGAGCTGCAAAAACTTGTATTGGTTGTCCAAATGCAATTGTGTGAAGAGAAGTAATATCTTTGATTGGATAAAGGGTATCTCTATACTATAACTATTTTAATATCACCAAAAAAATTGGGCAGGCCACAGTAAGGATTGAACCTGTAACAGGTATCATAAGAAGTCGCACCATCAAGAGAGAGCCAGAGAGAGAGAAAAAGAAAGAGTTAGGCAGGTAGACGCAGACTGATACAGACAGAGAGAGAGAGCTTGTAGCTGACAAGTTGAAAAGAAATCAGCCTTTCAGATATTATGTAAATCCACCAATTGTTTAAGCGGGCAAGAGAGAACAGATCAGCGTTTTCAATTTTATTGACGCTGATGGGATCAACTGATAAAAACTACTTAACTTTTACTTATGCTTGCTTATGCTTTAAACAAAAGTTTGAATCATTGGACCATGTATAAAGCCACTCGTTTCTCATATAAAAAAATATATTTCCTTCAACAGCCCGTCGAAATCAAACACAAGGGAGCTGTTTCACCTCAGGTAATCCTTTGGACTGGCATTATTATATTGATGTTACAAGATTGAAGGAAAGTTGGTTACATTTTCCTTTGTGTTGATTGCCTGCTAAACTTAAGATTTTTTATGTGGAGTTTTTGAAATTCAAAAATATCTCAAAGTATAAAATCCTGATAACTCTTTGCTTTTCCCCATCATCCAAACACTAAGTTAAATCCTTCTAAATCCTTTTTTATTTATTCATTTAAAAATAAAATAAAATGAAGAGGTTCATAAAAGAATAAAAAAAAAATGATTAAAAAATTTACTTCTGTAAGAAAATTCTGACCTACAAAAGTGGAAAAACCTACTCTCTTTTTAATCAGTAACAAAATTTGTAGTAAATTAAAATGTTTCTGTATTTGACTCTTTCATGAAGCTCTTGCCAATTTATGATATTTCATCTAAAGCAAGTGTCATTCTTCATTCCTGGAAATTAATAATGGTCGGCTTTTTATGTAAATCAAATTCAATTTAGTTTATACATTTTTTACTTTTGAGTTCTATCTCTCTTTTAGTGTAAATTAATTTTTTTCAAACAAGAAAGTACTGACAGGACAGTAGGAAAAAGTAAAAAATAAAAATTTTTAAAGTTTGAGAAAAAGAGCATAATCATCATTTGTTGTTACTATCATTCATAAAGAAAGGATAGGACTTCAAAAAGTTTTATAATATAAATAAGAAAACTGTTACTAAGACGTATTTCTAACTGCAATTTTTTGTATTGTGATCTATTAAAGTGTAAATATAAGTTCTATGAAAGAAAAAAAGAAGAAAGAAAGAAATTCTTTACCTCTCATCTACAGATGCTGGTAAATCTGGTTTTGGATCCTACCACAACCAAACACAGCAAAATACCTGTCAAGAAAAGATGGATTCGCGCCATTTTCCTTCAAGATCAACCACAGATAATCTTCCTAGTTCCCTGAGCACGCCACCAGGGGAGCGTGCTGCGCTCGCATCGCCATCTGCAGCAATCAATGACACCACGACACAGACTCCTCCAACTGCTACCAGCGGCAGCAACACAGCAGGGACATCCTCATCTTCTCATCTCTCCAACTTGATGAGCTCTGAGGGAAAAGGAAGCTTGGGTGGAAATGACTCGGCCACTCACTCTATCAGTGCAGCCACCAGCCCTGTAACAAACAGTAAGCCTATTCTTGTTGGTGGTGAGCAACAACAATTGCAGCAGACTTCGCCTCTCATATCTAGTTCTAGTGATATGGACACTCGTAGCTCAGCATCAAGCGACCTTTCATATGACCCAGAGAGGGATCCAGGTTTATTGTGTTCCTCTGCATCATTGGACTCGTTCACGCCTAGCCTGGTGTCTGTTGCAAGCAATACTGTGTCCTCTGTTTTAAATTGCCCAACATCTTCGTTTTCTTCAGTCTCTGGGGAGAATCTGCACACTTCATCCCATGCTTCTGGACCTCAACCAACAACTACATGCAGTGGGGTTCAGCAAATTTTTTCTGCTGAAGGTAGTTCTTCCCAGACACATCCAAAAACTTCAAGTGCTGCCATGCAATCAAGGACAAATACTTCTGGAATTTCAGCACCATCTATAAGCAACAGTGGTGCCGCTGACTCTTCCAATAAAAACAAAGGTGCACAGTATTTGGTTAATGCCGACAAGGACAAAAACATAATGTCAGATGCTGACCCCACCTCTACCAGCAACCAGCCAGCAGCTGTTATAGACGACATTTTGCAACCGGTGACAGATATAAGCTCACCTGCATCAAGAGGCACAAAACGGTATTATTTCTATCCCTAATCTTTCTTTTTTGTGAAGTGGGTTTTGGGAAAATAAGTCTTGGAATCATGATCAGTCCTTTTTGAGATATTGGCACCATAATGGAGCTTACATTATTTTGAATATAATTAAACTTAAAATTTGATCTTTGTCCTTTATTCAGACAGGGCCTAGTTTTTCTAAGCCACCACACTATTGTTGAGTGGTGTGAGTATCTTATTATTGAATAAAACCTCAGCTGTATCTTAGAAAAGCTGTACATTACAGGCCTTTTTTTTAAAGTTCATCGGCTTTCTGCTCACAACAAAATATCAGTTCTTTAGGATATCTTAGTTTATGGTAAAACCAATGATGCTTTTTCTGGCAGGTCAAGAGATGAGATGGAAGCTACCAGTGCCAAGGCATCACCAGCACCCTCCCCGCAAAAAAATAGAAAACGTTGCTTCATTTGCTCTTGTAAATTAGAACTCGCTCAGAGAACAATTGGAAAATGCAGATGTGGTAAGTCTGCCTGAGGCTTAAATCCGTTAAAATGTAAGGTTATAACCAGACATCCTTTATTATTTTATGTTTTAGGTTATAAATGCAAAAAAGAGGTGTATAAGATGGAGATGACGAAATTACATCATCTTCATTTTTATCAGACTTTTTGTTAATCAAACCACTCAACCAGCTGATCCACTCAGATATCCAAGAATTGCATGATTTATTTGGGGGTAAAATTTATGGAAAATAAATATATTCTTTTCTAATTATTTCCAAAATAAGATAAGCAATAGCTCTGATGTGTTTTATGTTAAGATTTAGATGCATACTCTCAGATTTTGAAGAAAAAATCTTGTTTAGTCCTGTGGAAAAGCTATACACTTTGGTATTGTGATCAAAGTCTAAAATGAGATGGTTAAAACGGGTGGCAAAGTGGTTAGCTCACTGATCTTTGCCTTTTACAAGATGCACTTTTGCAGGTTTGATCTCCATCCAGTCCTCAGTCTGAATTTTTCATTGTCTATTTATCTTATCTGTTGGTTTCAAGCAAGATCTATATTTGTGATCGTTTCTTAATCTTTAGGAAGCAATATTCTGTATTCTCAAATGTGTTTTTGTACATGTGTGATGCCTCAATTCAGAAACAGAAACATTGCCTGATATTTCTTTCGCAGGTTTAGTTTTCTGTGCCCTTCACCGCCTTCCGGAGCTACATGACTGTGAGTTTAACCATAAAGAAGATGGAAGACGAGAAGCTCGTGAAAAGATGGTCAAGCCTACAAGACATCTAGGCCCATCTTACCGCCGTGAAGATCGTTCGTGATGTAAATGCTCTGAATGAAGAAAATCGTTAAGAATTCCTTTAGTGACAGACTTTTGAAGCCACGTTGCAAATCAGGAAGTTAGGATGGGAAACATTTGACCTTCCTCGGCTAAATCGTGGTCAATGTGGGGTTGTATGTGGGAACTGAAAAACCATGTTTTTATCGGAATTCAGACTTCTCCCACCTCAAAAAATTGAGGTTGGGTCTTAAAGCTCAGGTTCTGTCAACTAAATAACAAATGCTAACATTACTCTGTGTGTGTGTGTGTGTAACTTTGAGATGTTCTTGAAAAAAGGTTGGGAGGAGCAGGATGAGGCTTGTAGGTTTTAAATCTTGAGAACAGAAAGGGTCTCTGATAAATTTGGATCACTGCATTTCATAGAATTATTTTAGAGCAAGACTGCTTAGAATATATTTGTGGTAACAATAAACCAACTTTATCTAAATGCATTGACTAAGTGTTACTGAAGGGAAGAGAAATAACTTCTTCAATCTATTACATTTTGACATTTGTAAATTTTGTGTTTAACAAGACCCAACCTGTTTTGTTTTGTTTTGTTGTTGGTTTTTTCTCCTTATTTTTGATCATTCAAAATGTGTAAGGGCACTGTGATTAAATAACGACACTTGGCATGCAAGTCTTAATTATAAATCTTTTTTGTTTTGTTTATCATGAATTCTCTGTAGACTTGGATAAGCTCTAATCTAGAGATAAGAGATAATACATGAGTGTGAAGCTAATCTTCCTCGTAACTAAGTACCTTCTTGGTGGTGATCAAACTTGTCATTTTTTATTAACATTATTTTTAACATTGCTCCATCAAATGAAAGGAGGGCATTAATAGCAATGCATTTTGGAAAATACCTATGCAACTCCTTAAATAGTTTTACCTGTTTTGTTTTAGTTTTTGAGTTCATAGTTTCTAGTTCTTTCTAAAAATCCTTCATTTTGTATTTAGTATGGTGCTAAGTCAGTAAGTGCAAAGGTAATCAAATCTGTTTCTGATAACTCAACCTTTTTTGTTTACAAGCTGTTTAAGCTAGAGGTAAAACACTATTATATATCTTAGAGAGATAATGTGTTATTATGTAATCAAGCCTCAACCTTTTTTCTGTTGGAAATATGCAGATAGAGCTTTAGTTTACAACTCAGTAATTGAGTAAATCAAAATTTGGCCAATAAGACAGACAAGTTTACTTTTTGGAGGGTGCCTTTTCATTGGAAATTGATGTCAGCTTAAAAAAATGACCAGATTGTTATACATTGTTTTCAATGTCCTCGGCTTGGTAAAACCTTGCCATGGTATGTCACTCTTGTGTTGTCAGGCAATTTTTTTTTTCTGTGTATTGCTGTGCAGAAGTATATTTTTGCACCAGTGGCTGTGAAAATACAGGGATTAATTCATAATGTATAGTTGGCATCTTTATCATGTGATACATAAGTAAGAGAGTATAGCTAGCCTTAAAAAAAAGTATGGATGCACCCAGATGCTGTGACACAACCAGTGAGTAATTATAAATGATATAGGACATATTAAAGGGTACGTTTGAGGAATTCTGTTAATAACATTCCTCTAACTGTTGTCATTTCCCCGAATATTCTACACTTTCTACTGTAATACGAAAACCATTATCAAACTCTTCCTACTCATTCTCCTCCAGCCTAATATTTTACACCTGTGCACACATTTATTTATCTTTCATAATGCTAGTTTGCATCTTGGCATATACACTGTTCAGGAATATACAACAATGCAAAGTAGAATTTCTGCTAGCATGCTACGCTTTTATGATTCCTGCCAGTCAAACCAGTGAGCTCTAGACATAACCTGCTACCTCAATCTTGCCCTGTCTCTTTTCATATTTTGGGGCAGCTTAAAATTAAGGCATGGGTCATGCAGTATTCCCAATATGTCTCCAGAGCATAGTAATGGCGTTATGCAAGTTGAGCATGCAAAGCTTCCATCTCTTTGGACTTATTTTTAACCGTTTATCGCGGGAACAAAAGTATGTAAAGAGATAGTCAGGAGGGGAAGAATATATCTTCACAATACTGCCAAAATGGTGAAAATCAGTACTGCAATATTGAATTGCTATGTAAACCCCATAAATATCATTGAAGAAAAAAATAAACAATGATAATAAAAAATGCCCTGAAAAAAATCTCAATTTCTGTGGACGGTAGGTCTATCTGGAACATAAATTATAGAAAAGAGATTTCATATATTATATTTATAAATATATATATATTATATATAATTATCTAATGTATCGTAGTTGTTTGGTACCTTACACCTGCTGCATGATATGATCCTTTGCTCATTTTTCCCCCCTGTCTTCTCTAATGGATAATTTCACTGCTGTGGTTGATTCTATTTGTGTGTAAGGTCTTGTTAAGGAATATTTCAATCAAGCCTATTTTCAAAACGTATGAGCTGTGAAATGGATTTCTATAAATCATGCTGTGAGTTGTTAACAATGGAACTATTGTTGGGAATAGTGACACAGATTCTGCCAGCAAAAAGGCCGTTCACATTGCCATCACAAGGGACTAACAGCATGATGTGGACAGCAGTGATTTAAACGTTTTTTCCCCCATCTGCTAAATTAGTTTTTAATGGTTTTGTGTTTTCCAAGTAGAAGGAATGTACAAAAGGACTCAGCATTTTGTTATATGATTTTATTATGCTTGGCACATGCATTTTGATTTGCATCCATTGTCCCCTTTTTTATGTTCAGATATGAGAATATGAAATACAATGCTGTGGAATGGACACAATCTTTTGAAAAGCACTCCCTTTATGGTCATATTGAAGGAACACAAACGTAAAGTGCATCCTTTTCATTTTATTTCTGTGGTTATAATACATTTAAGATCATACAGATCACTTTACTGTATTGAGACAAATTTACACCTACATGTATCCAGCAAACTTGACGATAGTTAACAGCTGATAGCATGAACATGACTTAAGAAATGTTAGCTAAATCACGAGCAGAAAACCAAGTTTAATACTATAAATATGGAATTATTTTGAAAATGGTTCTACATGTATATCTTTGAAAGACATTGCTTGCTTGAACTTCAAATGAACTTACGAAGTATTAATTTAAAGTTTCACAAAGTATTTAAAATCCCAAGAAAATATCACTACATGTATCAGTGTCACAAGATTAATAGGTTTGTGAGGGTAAGAGAATATAATATGGATTTGATATTTGCTTTGGGTCTAGTTATTGTTATTTTTTGGGTACTGGTTTTTCAATTGATTAAAAACAAGTCTAGATTTAGGTTTCAAAACTGGTGATTGTTTTTCACAAAAATAATTCTATGAAATTGGATCCAAAGTTTAGAATTTGGAAAAATGTGGGACTAAAACACCAACACTACAGTACACAGTGGAAGAAATGTAAACATAGTTTAGACGGATCATGTTGTTTTGCAAATTCAAGAGGTAGTGCCTGAAAGTAGAAAATGAAGTGATCAGTTGGTAAAGCAATTGTTTCATGAGGAATCCTTTACTGAGATGGGACACATATGATGAGATTAGTAGTATAGTACCATTGACCTGTTCGCTGATCCAGATAATTGACTGAATTACAGATGCTCCAGATTTGTCATCAAAGTACTAAGATTTACATTGCCACTTCTCTGTTCCTTCCTTCCATCTTTCTCTACGCCATTTTTTGTTTTTGTTTTGTGAGACAACACTTTAAATTCTAAAATAACAATTGAAATGATCAACAGTCAATTGAAATTCAGCTATTTTTTGCAAAGAATGGACTGTTTTTTTTTCTTTCTATACTATCAATTAAGTTCATCATGCAAAATGGAGAAAGCAAAGATGTTTTCAAATGAGTGAAATTTTATATTGTAAATAATTTGAAAGTCTTTGTAGGTGTGGAGAAATTTGTTTTGCACCACAATGAGAATGCTAGTGCGTATCATTTCTATATTTGAAATCATTGACTTGTAAATATTATTTTTTCACATGTATGTCACTATTTGTCAAGAGCCTATGCATTTTATCCTTAAATGTTAAAAAAAATTAGGTGAATGATTTAAATTTTGGTTCTATTTTTGTGTGGAGTACTTCTGATGAATTAAAATATAGCTACCTGACTCGTCAAAATTGAGAAAACTGATGTTTATATATGGCTGAATGTAAAAGTATAGAAATTGATTAATGATGAAAGAAATATTTTGTCACGGTCATTTATTATTGCTTTGGAAGTATGCAAATGTAGAATCGTATTATGTGAAGTTGAATGATAGATATTAGGCATGCAGTGATGGATCAGGCTATGGGATGAAAAGCAGACATTTCTATATTCTTTCTCTGCGCTATTTATTCTTGGTGCATTCAGATTCGTCATTGTATACTTCAGATTTCAGACTGATATAATATTATACAAGTCCCAAATTAAGAATGGCTTTAAGGCTCAGTCAAATTTTGGTTATGTTGATTGTTGTTGTTATTATTATTATTATTATTATTTTTTTTTTTGCTACAAGTTTCTTTACACAAAAAAACAGCAAACAAAATCTCAGTACTTTAGTTTCAATAAACGAAAAAAAAGCATTATGACATTATTTTATAGATGACATTGGCTAGCTACAAAGAATTATGCAGAATATACGTTTAGTCAGTTTTCCTCAAAGTCAAATCATTTTGTTCTTTTTTATGTGTTAAAACTTTCATGAAGGTGAATATAAAACGGGCAGTGTTTTTTTGTTTTTTTTTTACTTTTCGCTCTAGTCATCATACTGGTATCAAAGTGACGTAGAATATTAAGGTAATTTTCTTTTCTAGATATTTTTGGAAAACCTTTTTTAAAAACTGGTACAATTCCAATTACACTTATATGCACGTATGCTTTTGGTCTTTTATTTTCAACCTCATATTTAAGTATATAGATTGAACATCTTCCTGTTTGTGTAAAATAAATGCATGGTGTTTAACTTAAGGGTTAAGTGTATCCAGGGGAAAAAAACAAGCACTTATATACTTTGTTACTCCTTAAATCGAAATTTCAATAAGAATATCCTACTCATTCCTAGTTTGATCTATGACAGTGGCGTTCTACATTCTAGATTATCAGTTTGTAAATTGGCTGACATAATCCAGGTTACATGTCATCCAAATAATGAAACAGGGGGGGATGTTTTACTATTTAAATGACATGTACTCCCAAAAAGTAATGTTAAAACAGTGGAAGATCAGACTGATTTAGGTAACATGTTTTTTAAATAATCAAAACAAGGGGAGTTTAGATTTCTTAGGTAACATGTTATCCAAATTGAATATAACAAGTGGAGTTAGGTACTGGTAACCTTTGTCAATTGCATTGTGTAATGGCACTTAAATGCTGAAAACAGAGGGGGTTGCATTTTTAGGTGACATTTTTATTCAAATTTATCATAAATCTGATGACAAACAGTTTGTATGTAGATGTGACTGAAAGAAATTATGTCCAAGATGCTTTCTATGCCTCCTCATATCCCAAGGTGCATAGATAATTGTGGCCTATAAATGTGTTTCACTATAATTTAACATAATTCATTGTCATTGTATTATTTAACTCACTCATAACAAAAACGTTCTATGCTGGCTAATTTTAATATTACTGTTTATGCTCAATCAGGGCAAAGAAGTTCTTGATTGTGAAAAAAAAAAGAGTGCAGAAGCTATGCAGCTTTTTCCATTTTTGTTTATAATATTATAATTATTATTATTGTTTTTTTTTTTTTCATTTTGATACTGATAGTTAAGGATAATTTGTCATAAGTAGGACAGTTATGTACATAAATTAATAAGTGAATACCCTAATTTTGTATCTTTTTTTGTGGTTTGTTTTGCTTAACCATTTTCCAAAGTATCAGTGATAGGCATCTTAGCAGAATTAATGTTTCATTATTATGTGTAACAAGCATGAGAAACTTAACAAAACTGTTTATAGAAATTGAATAATATTATTATCACAAAAGTGTCTGATTATCGGCTTTGGCAAACAACATTTATACGGCAGTGAAAAGAAGTGGAGAGTGATTTAAAGTAACTAGTGAGAATGATTGTTATTTTTTTTTTTATTATAAAACATCTGTATGATTTTCTCGTGCTGGTCTTCTAAACTAGTAAAAGTATTTTATCTCTATGTGTAAGCACATGATCTTGTTTTTTTTTTTGTTTTCTCTTGGACTTCCTTAGAAAAGCTACACGAAAAGCTTCTTTTTTTTGTACAATAATGATTTTGGTAATCTTACACTACACAGTAAAAAAAAAAGTGACCATCAAGTCGTGATTTTACTTTTAGAGAAACTGTACATAATATGGTAGGAATGAATAATAAAAAAAATTAGACAATTTACCATTGTTTTCGTTTTTCTTTACCAAAAATGATTAATAATTATACTCTGCAATTCCATCACCACTAAAAGCGATACATGTACAGATTTCACAGCTGCATTGTAGTGATTCTACAAGCTACAGGTACATCTTTATGCAACAGTAAAAGAGCTTTATACGCAGTATGCCCCTTGCAAAAAAAAAAATCCTTTATATACACACACATGTATAATAATAAGACAAGCCTTTATGGGGACGTTTTCCTTGTTCGTACATGATTTAATTTAATGACATCAATACATATGTGATAGAAAAAAAACCCCAACATTTTACATACTTGTGTAACACTAACAGCACGAACACAGTTGCGATTATACAGACATACATAATAATTATTTAGAAAAACATTCCTCTATATGCATCTACAGTACAAGCTCAAACATGGATCTACCCATACAAGCACACGTAATGGTATCCCCGCTTTTGTCTCTGTATGGCAATATGTAAACTTATCAGACGTTAGTATTGGGGTCTGTCCATAATATGGTCTAAAAAGTGCTGATAGATGCTAAGTAACCCCTATAAAAATTTTTTTAAAGTCCATTAAGTACCGGTATGGCAATTTTGTAGCAATCTGATGAAGGCTGGTGCAAATGAATATCTCTCTGTTTTGGCCCTTTTTTATATCAATGAAACTTCTTTGTGGCATTTCATAAGACGGTGCTTTGTCTGATGAAATACGTTTTGCGTTATTCATGTTATTTGTGAACCATTGATTTGAAAGGGGTCAGTTCATAGCAAATAACTTGGGAAACTTTCTGCAGTCTACTTTTTGTCTCATGTGATTCCCAAAGGAGACAAAATATTTTGTTATTTTACACTACCGGTATTGTACAGTTTAGCAAAAGTTGAAAGATACAAAGATACAATAAAAAGTAAATGTCAATGATAAGTTTTTTTAATCAGGAATGCAAAATATGTGTCAATTTACTGATAAATGAAAGTTTGCAATCAATAGTGAAGTTGTCATATATACATCTCTTGAAATCTATCTGGTGCCAGACTAGATGTGCAGCATCTTTATGTATGTTAATTGTTGCTTGCCAAAAACATTTGAAATGATTCAAAATTGAAATAATAATAAATTAAAAAGTACAAAGTTGAAGTTTTAAAAACAAAAACTTTTTGGATACTGAGTTAACTTGAGGCACCTGATCTCCCCTTCTCTGATACTGAAAATTGAATTACCATTTTACATGAGTTAGTTTGTGCTTGTTAACTTATGTAAGATTCTTTTGTTTGAGTTGCAGTTTTGAGAAACTTGGAAGGAATACATGTCCGGCACCGTTCTAGTCAAACACCTCTCCATTAGTTGCCTGTGGATTATTGTTTAAACTTAGGGAATAACTTTATACATGCTCATTTGGCTGGCAATCCTGGTAATGCAGTATACGTTGGAAAAACTAGCATGCTCATTTTCAATTGCTTGCTGTATGCAAGATTGGTTGAAAACCACGGGTGGTATGAGTGTAGCTGATCCAATGACTGCATGGTGCTGAGACAATCTTCCATTTCTCTATGGCTTTTCTTCTGCTTTCTCTCTAAATATCCCAATTTAAAGACTAGCCTCCTCCACCAGGTGGCTGCAGCATATGAGATTTTCAAATAGATAGACACATGGAAGCTTTGACTTAAAATATATACAGATCTTCAACTATTTGAAATTAAAAATTGAACACTAATTCAAATTGGATACATGATACATGTACTTGATACTGATAGTCTAAAAAGTGCACTGAATTTTCTGATACAAAATTATCCAATTCCATACTTTATATATAAAAAAATTCAATTAATAATGTGGATTACTTCAAGCAGAATGAACAATTCTTGTCCTCAAATACACATACCTAAAATTATGAAATATTGTATCGGCTATGGCACAAAAATGTTTCTATAATATTTTTGTAAATGGCGTCAAATATAAGGTAATTAATTGTTCTGTGTTTGTGTATTATGATTTTCATTATTTTGACTGCCACCAGTTGCAATGCAAGTCTTTTTAAATACAAATGTATTAAATTCAGTTCCAATCCTGGTGATGTAGTACTACTACACATTGGAAAAACTAGCATGCTCATTTCAAATAGCTTGCTGTATGAAAGATGAAACCAAGGGTGGTCTGAGTGTAGTCAATCCAGTGCCTACATGGGGCTGAGCCAATCTTCCATCCCCTATCATCATGGCTTTACTTCTGCATTCTTCCCACACTTGTATCCCAATTTAAAGACTTGACCCCCTCACACTTGCTAACCAGGTTGCTGCAGTATTATTTCTTTGATCTACCGATATGGAAAGTGATATAGTCAACCCTTCATGGTTTCAATTTCAATTAGTGTTGGAGTAAATAACTTTGTGAGCTTGCCAACACTTAAGTCACTGAAGTTTCCTATTCCTGCTGAGTAGCAAGTGCATATGAAACCCTGCAAAATTTTCCTACCCATAAAAGGGATAGTAGAATAAACAATCTTAATTTTTAAGGAAACTTTTTATCTACATGCGCAATGTCCTCATGGGGAATATAACAAAATTTCAACAAACGACCCTAAACAAAATTTAAAAAATGACAATTGTATGGTAAGAAAAATATTTATTTGGTTCAAAATAAAACTAGCATAACATTACTAACAAGGAAATTCATAAAGAGCAAAATGCGGGGGAAAATGAGAAACATTTTGTGGGATTGAAGAAAACAAGTTAACTAATTTTGACAGTTTTAAGTAATAAAAATATATGCAGCCTATGAAAATTTAAAGCAAAAAAAAAAGAAAAAAAATTGCACCATTAACAAGGCAAACATGAATGTAGTGTAAAAACAATATAAATTATAGTTCCTCCTTTCTAACTATTGTTAAAAGCTCCACTTCAAAAACCAAAGTAGCTCCACCTGAGGAATAGAATAAAATAATAAGTGCTTTATGAGTTTATAAAAAAAAAAAAAGTTAAAAACAAAACAAAAAGGTAAAAAAAACAAACAATTTAAACAAAATTTTAATGAGATCATCCTATAATGCACAAATATTGTGGTTTAACAATTTAAAAAAAAAAACTGATCACAATGAGCAAAAGTACATTAATACTTGTTCCTCAGGCCTACATAGGTTGTATTAACCTTTTTGTGACACTGATAACCGCTCGGAAAAAAAAATAATTATTTCACAACTATTTATATTGGAATGGTGCGTACATAGGGAATATAGGTATTTTAAGTAGTGTGTCCTGAAAAGGTTAAAGCTATATTAAAAAACTAGCAATTACGTTTTTGTCAGTGCACTTGGCTGAAGAGCACTATTAATTGGGTCATTGTGCCATCGCAGTATGGGGCTGGCGTGCTATATCATATGTTTCCATGTGAGATGATCTTGAGCCAGTCTGTGGTTCAATGTAGCTGAATCCCTGTACATTCTTTTATGTCGTTGTACCACATCCTGTAGGGTCTGCCTGTTAGGATTGTTTGAGTGAGTCTGTCATGCCTTGCTAAGTGGCCAAAATAAGGCAGTTTGTGATGTAATGTTTTCCGTTATTCTCTTTTTACACCGAGTGTTCTCAAGACTTCCTCGTTTGTTATTCTGTTTTTGTGACTTTTCCTTGCTAGTCGTCGAAATACCCACATCTCAAAAAGTTATAGTTTTTTAACTGATTCTTTGTAGAGAGTCCATGTTGCTTTGCCATATAGTAGTACTGAAAATACATGAATGTTTATTGCTTCTAATTTTAGATCTCTTGAAATTTCTTTTGACATGAATAAGTTTCATGAACGTTGATTTTACTTGTGCTATTCTGATCTTTATTTCTTTGGTGGTTTTGTCATGACTGGTTACTGTTTGTCAGAGATACTTGCAATGAACTTGTTCAAGCTGTTTTCCGTCTACTAAAATATTGACTTGAACATCTTTCTGTTTACTAACCACCATTGTTTTGGTTTTGCTCACGTTCATGTCAAGCCATTTTTGTTTACTATTACTCTTTACAACATCAACAAATTTTTGGAGGTCTTCCTTGTTTGCTATCAGGGTGGGTGTCGTCTATGTATTATTATATTGTTTATATTTGTTCCATTGATATAAATTCCTCTTATGTGGTTTGATTCCCGTAACACGTACTCTGTGTATACATGTATTGAAGAGGTATCGGGATAACACACGTCCTTGTCTTACACACGTTGGATTTATACTAATCCACATAGTTCTTCATTGACTTTCATGGTGACTTTTTGATTCTGTGATGATTCTTACATTTTTTCAGTTAAGTCCTGCCCTTACTAAGGCTTCTATCATTTCAGCGTGCTTCAGTCGGTCGAAAGCTTTGGCATGGTCTATGAAACATGTGCATAGCTCTTTTTGCACTTCCATTTGTTTCTGGACTAAGTTATTGTAACAGAAAATTGCGTCTATTTGTTCCTTTGTTGTTCCATTCCGTTTTCTTGTTTCAGCTAATTCTTCATTCTGCCAATTATGATGAGCCATTTAAAAAGATTTCAAAACTCAGGCTTAAAAATATAAGTAAAAAACAGTACCTTGTCTGGTGTTAAAAAATAAAATTTTCTTGAACAATGATTTGCAATCACACTTTACAATTCGATCATGGAACTGATTACAGTGCACTTAATACCAACCTGGTATTTTTGGTGGTGCTCCACGTTGACCATAGCCCAAGTCTGAAGGAATCACAAGTCTCCTTTTTTCTCCTTCACACATGCTGAAAAGGAGATTTATAATTTGTCATAAAAGTTAAGTACTCTGAGGTCTACAAAAAACCGTCTGGACAAAATGTTCAGTTGGTCTTAACAAAAGATACATTTTTTTAATGAAAGAAAGAAAACACTGATACTAACTGATACTGCAACAACATAAAATGAATACACTGTCAAAAAAGGTAAAAACAAAATTAGTTTAGTATTTAAACTAAACATAACATTGAAAGATTGATGATGCAAATATTCAGAAGAATACATAATGGACCTACACAAACTTAAAACAACATAGATTTACACACTAATAAAAAAAAAAAAAGCAGAGCAAATAATTTCAAATTCATCAACTATTTATTTTTGAAAATACAACAAATGAAGCAAGATACCTGCCTGTTTCACCCTAATAGGGATCAAGCTAATGGGGCTGATCTCTTTCTCTAAAAAAATACACAAAATCAAGTGATAATTTTTTTTTAAAACAATCTGCTGAGCAGGGGTAGAGAGTCAGCTCAGTCGGTAAAGCAAGCAAATTCTAAACAGGAAGTTTAAGTTTGATTCTAGTACAAACTGCCTTTCTCTCAGTACAATGATATTTTAGACATAGTTTGGATCTCATATCTCACTATAGAAGAAAATCTGTTTATCAGAGTGTGGTAAAATTCAGTGCAATCAAAAACAAAACAAAATTATATATAAATCTCACTTTAGCAAGCCCTGATCCCATCCTTTGATAACTTGGCCCACACCGATTGTGAAGACAAATGGCTCATTGCGGGAATGACTGCTGTCAAATTCTGATCCATCTTCAAGTTTGCCCTTGATTTAAAAAAAAGATAAAAAAGGATAGTTTTATATGTATATTAGATTCAAACAAAAGAGGCTAGTGATCTCTCTATATATTCAGAGACTAGAGAATGATTTGTAATTTTTTTTACTCTTACAACTAGTGCATGTTGACAAAATGATGGGCAGTAACCAAAATAATCTATACATCGAAACAACATGTCGGTTGCCATGCTTTTCAGTCCAGTAGATGGAAATTCGCTTGTGAGGGCAGCATTCGGGATGCATCGGTTTAGTAGCTTTCAGAACCAACTTCGTTTTGACAGCCTGGAATCAAGGACCGAGCGGTGTGCAAGAAATTTGTTGGCATCCATCAGTGATGTTTGGAATCTTTTTCATGACAACGTAACCAAATATTTATCATTATGTCCCAAGCCAAAACATTGCAATTGATTCCATTTCAAGGCAGGTGCCATTTCATTCAGTAAATAACCTCACAGCTGGAGAAGTATGCGATCAAAATGTTTTGTGCATGCCATGCTTCAACCAACTGCCCCTTGATCTAGAAGTCTCTATAGGACTCATTGCAGCCTTTGAAAATTAACTTTAGAAGCTGAAATTACCTACCCGCCCCACCCTCATTTTTCAAGTCCATGATTGATGCTATATATAAACCTTGTTAGCATATCACAGTGCCGTACTTACAGTGTAGTGCATGTGAAGGGTGTCGCCCTTTTTGGTCTTCAGCTTACATTTGTCAGGATCCGCCCTTTTCTTAATTCCTATTTTGAGTTTTTTCTCTGCCATCACAAATTCAACCAAGGTTAAGAGATGGAGGCATATTATAGAAATAGCGTAAATCTTCATTATAAATAATTATAGATTCTACAGCTAGATCTAGACACTTGTATCTAATGCAGAATTGAGAAAATTCGCAGACAGCTAGGTAACCTAAAAGCTCAGAATGAGTAGTAATTGCCCAATGCTGGTACGCTACGTCGCTACTCAATGTTGATAGTGTACAACTGTTGAGACATGAGAGTTAACACCCCTTTGTCTACTCGGGCTGTTCCACAGATTGTATAATACGTGGGCTGTTCTAAACACAGTACGTGGTTCTAAATGATCAAAATAATCAGTGTCGGCCTAATGTTAAAAAGTCTGGTAGGTCTTATGCATTTTAACAATTTTTTTTAAACAATGCACTGGTAATCGTCTTTATACCTTTCCCAGTAGCCCATATAACCATGATGGCTATTGTCCTTGGATGGACATTAAAAGTAGGCCTACACTGTAATTTTTCGCTTAAAACCTACTTCTCTTTGTTGTCTTTTTTTTTTTTTTCATGGCACCAAAGGCCTTTCTGGTTTGCCACCCTAGAGGGTAGGCCATAACTGTTTTATTCAACAATAGTAATAACATAGTTAAAAAAACAGAACAAAAAAAACAAAAAACAACAACAACAACAACAACAACAACAACAACAACAACAACAACAACGAAACCACAAAAAAACCAATGGAAAAAACTGAGGCACAACTTAGGCCTACTACCACCATCATTTCTTCACTTCCCTGCCTAAAAGTGCACTTCAAGTTCACGATAAGCATTGTAACGTCGCTTATTATGTATTACAAAAGCGTAAGTAGGCCTAGTGTACAAGCTTGACTCTGTTCTTCTTGCAAAACTATTTGGCATTTCTCATAAGGGCTGGTTTATTCAGGTTTACAATTGCATGTATTACGAAAAGGAGCAATGGGACCTTGGTCAATTCTTTACAGCTCAGACTCAAAGAACTATTTCAGAACTTTCCAGCTTGAGATACTTTAAAAATAACAACGAGCATATCAACATGAAGACGGAATCGGAATAACGTGGCGCTTTTAGAAGTATGAAATCACAAACAGCAGAACATTCACTTCTTTTTCTAACACAACGAAGCAACGTAGATGCTAATAACTGAGGAGACAGTGTAAGACTATCGCTGGGGAGACAGGGTAAGACTATAGCTGAGGATACGGGGTAATAATATAGTTGATGATCTTTAAAAACTGTTTTCAAAGAAAAAAGAAGAGATAACCGATTTATTGAGATTGTGGTCATCGACATGATTAACCTATAGATGGAAGAGAATTGTATCCTTTTAGAAGAAGACGACGCAGCGCCGCCTTTTAGAAGAAGACGCAGCGCCGAGTGGGCCTTTTCAAATACGAAGCCTGCTTAAGCAAATCGCCTTAATACAAAACCTGAGTTTACCTCAAAATCGGTATTTTGATTGAATACGAACACAGTTTTCAACACATTAAAGAAAATTAAATAAAATTTGACATAACAGATCGCTTAATATTCTCGCAAAGCATATAAAATAAAATTTGACATAACAGATCGCTTAATATTCTCGCAAAGCATATAATTTAAACCAATCAAATTGCTCTATGGATTTTTTTTATAGGTGGAGATCAAAGTCAATCATATGATAAAATGAAATAGTAACACATTTAAGTCTGAAACTTAAAAGTTGAACATCCTTTAGTTAGTATAATTACCTAAAAATATAAAAAAAAGGTGGCATCAACTCGATAAAAAAGATTGTGTTATCATAAAATCGTAATGTTTCATCCATATCTTTACCCAAATCGTAATGTTTCATCCATATCTTTACCCTAATACGAGCCTGAGCAGTAACTGACACATTTTGGTTTATAATGTATGGACATTTATTTTGAATGAAGTTTGCAGTATTAATGCGGAAGTGATGTCATTGAGTTTGTAAAGAATGGTTCTTGTTTGAGAAAAGAGGATCATCCGTAGCTAAACCAAATTTGACTAAGGTACAGCGTCCATTTTGCTCTTTTTTTCCACAGACGAAATATTTTAAAATTTGACCATGTTGAAGTACTTGGTTGCCACTTTTGTGTATGTCGTCATTATCAGCATTGGTGGTCTTGAAAACTTTGAAAAAAAAAAGTATATTTTTGGATAAAAAATTAATAATGAAGTAAAGCTGAATAATACTGCCAAGGAACTAGTTTAGCCTAAGATGAGATGTGTGACTGATACAGTGGAGGAATCTATTTATACAGCTATACCGGAACCAGGTTTTTAGCGACAAATCAATGTAATATAACATGATGTCTTGTCATGTTATTGTTAAAGAAAACAGTTCCTTAAAAAAATCTTTGTGTTCAATGGCTTGAAACAATATTGTGTGGTCGAATTATATTCTTATGTTAACCAATAGAAACAGAATACATGGTTTAATAGACCAACTTCTGCGTGAAATGAATTGGTTAGGGCTGTCACAGAGCAATCACCATGGTGAATTGCTGGTTGACGTTGGTGACCATATCCACCCATAACTCTCTGTCCTTGCATTTCACTTGGTTACCACGACCCATCTTTCTATCCATTCCCGTAGCCGCTTCTCGCTCTCTCTCTCTTTCCGTTTATCTTTACGGTTGTATGACTGTTCTAAACTATGACATGGCCAAGAAACGTTGCTTAACCCTGAGCCTGCTTCTTTTAAGGCACTTTCGTTCTTCTTCTTTGTTGCCAATAAGACGTCGAGCATTCTTCATTATGAATCACGCCCCAGTTGCTCGACACGTTAGCTGTTTGTTCAATATACATTGTATGTATCCAAATTTTGCTGTCGTAAATAAGGACTGAATGTACAGAGCTTTTGAGCACTCTTTGTCTTACATAAAGGGCTGGTTTGCTTTTAGTCAGAATACGTTTCATTTTCTGAAAGATTTGTTGTTTGACTTGTCTTATTCTTGTCTTTATTTTTGTGTCGCATTTTCTGTTTTCTGTTATCATCGCCCATACGTATTTGAATGTTTGAATATTTTTGAAAGCCCTAACCTTTAATTTGCATAACATGCTGTACATACACTTGACTTTTAACCGATCTTTTTATGTAAAATTAATAATTATGCTTTTACCGCTCAGAGAGATAAAGGAATCACGTTGCTACTAATGTCATGTATTAATTGTCTAAGGACATCATGAGCACAGCATAGCCGTTACTGTGAATAAACTCACTCACTCTGTCTCTGGGTGGCAGCACGTGCATTTGTCAGACATTAACCTTGGTACCTATCCTAGTTGCTGAGGTTGGCGTTATAAAACCAAACCAACGAACGTTGAGATCTTGACGGGCCAATATTTTCGGGAAAGTAATTAAAAGTAAAAATATACACATAACGCCTGAATGCATTAACTACTCACAGATAATACCAGAGACAAAACAATCCAACACATAATAGCTAGAAACAAATGGTAACGGAACTCAATCAATGTTTTTTGTTCAATTGTATTTCATTCATTTTTAAACCTATGCACCAAAGTTTAAATCAAAAGCGTCACTGAAATCCTGGAATTCCAAAGATGCCCTTGCAATAGTTCGTACCTGAAAATACATATAATAGATAATATTTAGAGAAAAAAAAGAATAGCAAAAATCTTACCTACAACCAAAATAAAAATAACAATATAAAGATGTTAAGATTGGAGAAAAAAAAACAAATAAAAAAAAAACAGCAACGAAACTCCGATCCACATAGGTAAAAGGGCACAATATTTTCGGCTTCGCAGAATTGGGGCCCGTCCACAATATAGCCTAAAGAGTGCTAATGTTGGACGTTAAACTAAGTCAACTAATAAATTCAACTAAACAAATCTCCTTCTCCTTCTCCTTCTCTCTCTCTCTCTCTCTCTCTCTCTCTCTCTCTCTCGAGCGCTTGATATCGTTTTCAAAAACTAAATTTAGATTTGTGTAACTTCTGATCAAGTGAATGAAAAAGTCACTTACCACTTCCACTTAGTAGTACATGCCACGGCCAAACACTGGGAAATGGAAGAAGTAAAAATAAGCATTGAACAATAATATAAAAGTTATTCATGAGTCACATAATAGTATTGTACTGGTACCATTATTCATCTAAACTAGGAAACAATAAAACAATCGTATGTATAGCAAAAACCTTTGTGACGAGTCCTGTCAAACAGCTAACAAAAGTTAAGTATATTGTGTAATAATAATTATTTTTGAAGGTTCAGCCCAACAGTTGTTCAGACTTTGGTTCCAACGAACTTTCATGAAAAAATGTCGTTCCTCGGTTTGCTTTAAATTTATTTTAAGGCAACTAATTTTTCAAGAAGAAAATAGCATAGGAATTAGATTTTAAATAGTATAATAATTTGCGTCGTAAATTATAGAAGAATTGCTTCACTTGAAGTTTTGATCTTTTGAAATGTTTTTTTTAATACCTAAAGCTATGTCACGTATCCAAGCAATCTTCGAACTTCGTTTTATAAATATTTTTCATACTTTCCAAATGCATGCTGGGTGCTAGACACTTTGTCACAATAACGAGCAGTTGAAAACTGTTTACAGAGTAGTCTGCGCTAGTTTATTTTCCCGCCCTGAGTTAGGCACACATCTCGATTTAGATCCGAGGGTTTGTAAGTATAACGTCGAGGTTGCTTCCAACTCGTCTTAAGATTTCTTATTCGCATATTTAAGACGAGTTATAAGCTTGCCATGAAGCTGTGGGTATACGGCGCACAAAATGAGATAGGAAAACCTAAGAAACTTAAATCTGATCCTTGCGACATAAAAAAAAAACGAAAGCTACCATTGCTTGTCAGCAGACTTAATGCGACTATGCTCATGAAACATATTCACTAAATGATATTTCCGTTCAAGGAACGGGATCTCAACTAGTAAGTTTCTAAAAAGCAAGGTCTGAAGTATGATTTTTCGTGTACTAAATCAACTACCTATATATTCCAGCAATAAAGTGTTTATGAGCGATAGCTTAAAACAGTAGATGGCTTCAGGGTTACCTTTAGTTATGGCCGAGGCCTTCTCAAGTACAGACCAAGTCACCGAATCGACGCAAGTGAACAAATTTCCGTATAAAAATGCAGCATTAATCTATGTCTATTGACTTCTTATAAAAAATTAGGACAGACAGTAATTTTTGTTCAGCCTACATAACTCCTCTGAATGGTTTAACAATATGAGTCAATTTGGTTCTAAGTAATAATTTTTGTCGTCTTCGATGACTTGGCCTGTTATTTCGGAAACCTCAGTCAGGCGTTACATAATACCGAGTGAACCAATAGAATTCATAAAACATACATGTAAATTCCAGCAGCACAAACAGCATCACTTACTTCCAAGGCCTCCTCCAAGGCCATATCCGCCCATTCCGTAGCCGCCTCCGAAACCGCCTCCAAAACCGCCCAATCCGTAACCTCCGAGACCGCCCATGCCGTAACCTCCAAAACCGCCGAGACCGTATCCACCGTAGCCGTAGCCGTGCCCAAAACCACCTAGACCTCCGTAACCGCCGTAACCTCCGTAGCCGCCGAAACCGCCGTATTTACCGAAACCGCCGCCATAGTACTTGCTGAAACCGTTGACGGAGGCGATTGTGGCCAGGAGAAAGACGCAGAGAACGTAGGAGACGACTTGTGCCATGGTGCTTAGTGAATTAGAGGATTTCTGAAATATATATTGTAGAAAACAGACAACTGTTACTGTGATTTTGTAATGTTTAACGACGGTGATGGCTTGGGTTAAAATGACTTTTTAATATTCAAAATAAAAACAACCGAAGACTTCTTGTGCATAAAATGTGCGAGGAAGGCGTACAAATAAAGAAAAAAGAGAAGAAAAGAAAAGATTAAAAAGATTTTTATTTCCATGGAACAAAGAGAGCCATTTTGTGCGAGAGAGCTAAAGTAGATAGCGATAGATAGATAGATGAAGAGAGCGGAGAAAGATAGATAGATAGATAGATAAATAGATAGATAGATAGATAGATAGATAGATAGATAGATAGATAGATAGATAGATAGATAGATAGATAGATAGATAGATAGATAGATAGATAGATAGATAGATAGATAGATAGAGAGAGAAGATAGAGAGAGAGAGAGAGAGAGAAGAGAGAGAGAGAGAGAGAGAGAGAGAGAGATAGATAGAGAGAGAGGGGGAGAAAGAGTCTTTCAATTTAGTCTATAGATTTAATCAAAACCAGAATTATTGTTACTTCCACATAATAATTGCACTACTAATTGTTCAACCAGTTATCCTTTTACTTGAACTGAAAGGATATTTACCCCAGTTAGTGTAGATTAAATTAATTTTAGATTTACAGAAATGAATTCCAATGAAAAGACAAACGCAATGCTCTAAGCACAGAAATAATGGTGTCAGATGGTAAGATGTTTAATAAATTTAATCATTTAAAAGTCGATGAAACATTTTTTCCCCTTTTTCCAGTTCTACCAAATAATCTAAAGCACAAAAAAGTAATTAACTACTTTCTTTTTTTCTATAATTGTTTGAAATTAATATTCTTTTCATCTCATCATGTTAAACTATAGAATCATTGCAATGCCTCTCTATTGATAAAGCACTACACTACAGTCGCTTAAGACACGTTGCAGTCTGTACTACATTATGTTTTCTTTACTCCAGAACTCTTCAGAAGTGGAAGTCGAGGTGGTGGAATTACTTGATACAAGTATCAAAGCTGTTATTATTTCAAAAATTCCAACGATTTAAAATTTAGATACAAGACATAATTATGAAAAGTTCACATTAAACTTTGTTTCCCTGTCGTTGTTCCAGATGCTTGGTTATATATTTCCATATAATTGTTTACTTTAAAATCTGACTTGATCAGGTTTAACATACCCCGGTAATATTTTTAAAGTTTCACCATGGAAAATCAACCATCTTCACATCACTTGAAGCATGGCATGAAACGAAGTTACTCACCTGAAGGTGTGTCTCAAGGTGGAGGTACAGAGGCTGGTTTGGCCTTCTCTGGCCACTGGTCCTTTTATTTATTGCATTTCGTTTAGCAGCCCAGTGACTCACGAAGAATTTTCCTCTCTACGCATTGCTTTAACATTTAACATTACCTATCCCTTATCTTCACCTCTCCTAAAATTTTCCGCCCGGTATAGAACCTGATCGCTATTAACTTGTTACAGCTCATAAGCGGATGTAAAAATAAAAAAAAAAAGAACCAGTATAAACACATGCCCGCCGCATCATACCCTTACTTTGTATTGCACCTTGTAATTCAAAGGGAAGACGCAAAGTCGCGCATTAAAAATGTGTACGCACTAGCTGGGGAGTCCATAAATCATTTTGATGGAGTGCTGCGGTTTGATCGAGAGATGTCAATGCTCTGGTGGTAAACGAAAGTCCCCCAGGCTTTCGGTTTTTTTAATGTTTATCGAACGGTGGGTGCCATCCAGTTTGATGTAAGCAGGTGGACTGGACACGCACAAAACATACCTGTATTGGCAATACAGGTGCGCTCACGTTCTTCCAAAAGGAAGACCAAAAATTAATGCTCATGTGTCCCTAGTTTAATAACGTAACGGGGGGAGGGGGTATTTAGTACTAGATTTAGCCCATCTTCTCTAAATTTAGGAGGCATGGTTATAGACAGAGAGGAAGAAAGGGCTGATGAGGGAGATAGAGAAAATATATTAAAGGGATGAGGAATGAGAGAAGGGGGAGAAGAAAAAATTGTTTGTGTGTGTGCGTGGGGAGGGGGGGGGGGAGTTCACCACTCATTAATCAGTATACAGGTCTTGCAAATTCAGCGACTTTCCATTACTACAATTACAGTTTCGTCAGTTCCTCCAATTTTTCACCATCTCCCATTACTGCTCCTTTTTGCAAATTCAGATCACAGTATTAACATGTTGTAATTACTCTGCATAAAGACAAACTCAAAATCCGACTTGCATTAAAAAAAAATTGAGTGGGAGATTAAAAATCGTAAGTGCAACGTCGCGGCAGCTTTATATTCGTATATTATCTTAGGGCAAGACTTATACCTGAGGGGGTAGGTCAGCAAAGTTAGTGTCTGGTCTGGTCACTATGGCGTCACTCCGGACCATTGGTCGTAAGTTATGTTTCCACCTGTCTAAAACAAGCGCGTACTGGCGGCCTGTATGTAACTTGTAAGGCCTATAGGAAAGGTGTATGTTATATGTGTGGGCATCTAGCGACATCAGATGCATCAGCCGTGCAGATGTCCATTGGAAAATACCAACTACAAACTGGGGGGAAAAGATGTACAAATTGTACATTTCGCATTGGAATATTAATCATGAGAAAGAAAAAAAGCATAAAAAGCAAGAGTTAAATGGTTCAGTCATTTAAAAGTTTTGCTTTGACAGGGCCTAAGTTAAAATTTTGTACATGTTTAGTCATGAAGGTTTAAAATACATGTAGTAAACATTCCTTGAGGGAAGACATGCCAACTCTGTAAAATTTAATTTTGGTCATTTATTTAGACTGCTAAGTCATTTTTTTTTCATTTCGAATTGAGAGATTCAACATGAGGAAAAAAGAAAAAAAAAGAGCAAGACTATTTAGTGCTGAGTCATTAACAAATTTGCTTTGACAGGGTCTTAGTTAGAAATTATTTTTTTTCGACTTTTCGCCATGGAGGATTAAAATATTAAATACTCCCTGAGGGCAAATATTCGAGCACTACTAAATGAATTACCGTATACATAATTTATTTATACTCATTTTTTCTCTCTCGTGTTTCGTATTGAAATATTCTTCATGAGGAAAGGCAGATAAAAGGGAAGAGCTGTTAAATGCCAAGTCACTTACAAATTTTGCCTTGAAAGGATTTATTTCAATTTGTACATTTTCCCGCTTTAAGCCATGGAGGATCGAAATAGCAATACTCCTTGAGGGCAGATGTGCGAGTCACTGTGAAATTTAATGTAGGTAATTTTTTTAGATTCATTTTTTTTTATCATCTCGTGATGACATGTTCATCATGCAAAAAAGTATGAAATATAAAAACAAACAACAAACAAGAACTATTTAAAGTTGAGTCTTACCATTGAAAGGTCCTAAGTTAGATCTATGATTTTTTTTTGCACTTTTAGCCATGGAGGATTAAAATAGCTAACCATGCCCCTGGGCAGACACGCAAATTAATGTTTATATTTATTGTAGATTATCGATTTAGACTGATATGCGGAAGTTTGAATTTGAGAGGAATGTAATGATTCAGATTTCAAGCCTTTAATTAGTTAGGGAAACAAAGAAAAATAAGCGGTAAATATAAAATAGCAATCTTGGAGCTAATGATATCGCGCGCTGAGAATGTTTTTTTTTTTTTCTCCTTTGTCAATATTTTTTCAGTACGTAAAAAATATGTACCAGGAATGCAAGAGGAAATGTTTATATGAGAGATGTACTTTTAAGAATTTTTCAAACTTTTGGGAAGCACGATGGC
The DNA here is from genome assembly GCA_003991915.1 of Elysia chlorotica. NCBI lineage: Eukaryota > Metazoa > Mollusca > Gastropoda > Plakobranchidae > Elysia > Elysia chlorotica. The sequence continues at coordinate 97,032 of RQTK01000561.1, read as the reverse complement.
GTATTGGTGGAACTACCATTCTGTGTCACCGATTCAGGGATCAATTAAGTCAGTCCATTAAAACTAACACTTAAACACTATTTAAGCTTTACATATGAAGAATTTTTTTCTTCCAACCCCCGATATTTTCAAAGTTCTTTTTTATTATTATGATAAAAAAAAGATGTGCTATAGGGATTGTAATTTTATCATAATTATAACTGAGAAGTCGAGGCCTCTGCTTTGGTCATGATGCAGCAGCCTCCACAGTAAATAATACTAAACTGTGGGACCATTCTAGTAAAAAAGAGAACATAAAACGCACAAAAGGAAAAAAAAAATATTCCGAGCGATGGCGTTTTTGCTTGTTGATTTTGATTCCAATAAACGGGAGTAAATTTTTCATGTGTGAAGGTACATTCCCTATTGTAGTGGCTTGTATTTCGTTTTTGCACTGAAAAAGACTCAATTAAGCCAACAAGCTTTCTGTTGTTAATTACCCTTGCTGAAATCTTTGTTCGTTTGTTCGAATAGGTAACTTCTTTATCATATAATTATTGTTCTTATTAATATTTTGAATGTCACATTTTTGATCTGGTTTGTTCATGTTGCATAAACTATTCTTATTATTGAAAATTTCAGTAAATTCGAACTAATCTTTTGTCTGAGAGAAGCTCCGGCTGTTAGGTTTCCAAGGAGGACTATTTTATGGCGACAGGTTCCAAGACTAACGTCTGAAGCTTTACATGCTGCCACTATCGAGACAATACGAGGATACCAACTCAATAGACTGCATCATATTTATTTCTGTTATAAACCACACATGTTCATATTCATGTCAACGACGCTCATTCACATTGTTCAAGCATGTTTCACTATGGAATGTTCCTCATCATTAGGGCAACCTAAGAAGAAGTACTAGGAAAAAAAACCCTGTAAATTCTACATACAAAAGAGAATCTGATCTTTGAGGTGATCGTTGCATACTATGATTCAAGGATGTATGCTTTGTCAATTAATCATTGATACCATAGTAAAACGCACTAACGAGTCCCATTCGTTGCGTCTGGTACATTTTCCCCTAATCTTAACCCAAAGCGAAAGGCAACTCTAGGCAACATAAAAACAATTATAATACATAGTAGGTGTGCATTGTACAATTGTATAGTTTTTCCAAGAGAAAAACAATGGAAAAGTAAGATGGAAAAAAGGATTTTTATGCCCGCATTTACCAGAAGCAAGATAAGACCAACTCTCTCTCTCTCTCTCAGTCTCTTTCTCTCTCTCCCTCCCTCCCTCTACCGTCCTCCCTTCCTATCTGTCTATCCATATTTCCCCTTTTTCTCTCTGCCTTCCTCCTTCCCGCTCTCTCTCTCTCTCTCTCTCTCTCTCTCTCTCTCTCTCTCTCTCTCTCTCTCTCTCTCACTCTCTCTCTTATATTTTGTTTTCTCTTCTATTGATTTGAGGTGCAAAAAAGCTACCACCACAAAGCGTGTCTTTGAATGAAAAGATCCTCTTTCAGGCCACCTTTGATGTTTTTTTTTTTTTTTTTTTATCAAGGTACATGTACTACAAAATTTAATGTACATAATTCATTTTCACTCATTTTTTCTCTCGTGTTTCGTATTGAAAAATTCTTCATGAGGAAAGGCAGAAAAAAGAGAAGAGCTGTTAAATGTTAAGTCATTTAGAACATTAGCCTTGAAAGGATTTTTGTTCAATTTGAACATTTCCCGCTTTAAGCCATGGGGGATCAAAATAGCAATACTCCTTGAGGGCAGATGTGCGAGTCACTGTGAAATTTAATGTAGTCAATTTTTTTAGATTAATTTTTTTATCATTTCGTGATGACATGTTCATCATGCAAAAAATAGTATGAAAAACGAAAACAAACAACAAACAGGGACTATTTAATCTTGAGTCTTACCCTTCAAAGGTCCTAAGTGAGATCTATAATTTTTTTTGCCTTTTAGCCATAGAGGATTAAAATAGCTAACGATGCCCCTGGGCAGACACGCAAATTAATGTTAAATTTGTTATAGATTATCGATTTAGTCTGATATGCGGAAGTTTGAATTTGAGAGGAATGTAATGATTCAGAGTTCAAGCCTTTAATTCGTTAGGGAAACAAAGAAAAATAAGCGGTAAATATAAAATGGCAATCTTGGAGCTAATGATATCGCGCGCTGAGAAAGTTTTTTGTCCTCCTTTGTAGATACTTTTTCAGTAGGTGAAAAAGATGAGCCAACAATGCAAGAGGAATGGTTCACACGTGAGATGTACTTTTAAGCATTTTTTCATACTGTTGGGAAGCACGATGGCGTATTGGTATAAGACATAATCTTTGAGTTGAAATGCCATTCTGTGTCTCCGATTCAGGGCTCAATTAAGTCAGTCCATTATAACTAACACTTACACACTATTTTAAGCTTTACGAGTTGGCGACTTGGCTCATTTGGTAGAATTTGGGAGGTCGGCGGTTCGAATCCCACAGTCGGTCAAAAATTTATTTGTCCAATTTCGTAACCCTTTCTTGTGTATGGCAGCGCGTAAAATTGTCAGATGTCGGACTTAGGGCCCGTCAACAATATAGCCTCTATTTTGCTAAAGTTGGACATTTAGCAAGAAAACAAACGAACAAACACTTCTGTTCACATGATTCAATTAAAAGTCTTGATAATGTTCCTCTTTTCGCATTTTAAATGAGCTATGAATTATTATAGAAAATGATAATAAAGAATTCAGCAACAGAGATGTTAACCCAACCGAACAGTAACCACCAGAAGTACACATGTTTAGACAAACAACAGGAAGAAAATGCTATTTTTCATATTAGTTTTGCATCTCTGCAATGGTACGAATCCGTATTCAACGTTTCTCCCCGTGCTTTCTTATATACTAATTATCTTGTACAATCTAACGCTCTCTTAATAATTATAATTTTGTCATAGCTCTTTCCACCCCATTGAATTTGGTTGATAAATAGTATACACTGTTTAAAAATCACAAACAATGGGTGAAATTGCCGTCCATTTCTTCTTCAGGTGAAACTATGTAAAAGGCAATTCTATCTACTTCTATACCTGTACTAGACTGAAAGAGAAATTACTTTATAGATTCCCGAATTCCAATATTTGAAATGACTAGAGGTATACCCGTCACAATATAAAACATTCTGCAGAGCTCAAAACCAATAATTGAAGTCCCGGCTATTAGTACGAATCTTTCGCCTTTCTTAAGGCCAACGGCTGGGCTAATAGAGCTGTAAAGATTCCAACAACTTGGTAATTTTAGATGAGCTGGTTTCACATCAAACGTCAGCGCTACATAGGCTTTGTTGTGGAGAGGCCTCAAGACTAACGTCTGACAAATTTTTATGCTCCTCACAGATACAGTGCGAGGATACCATGACTTCTGTCTCAGCTGGTCACATTATATTAACACCGACCCAACCAGTAGGGGACGAGTCGCCAGAGCGGGGCTCGAACCATGGGTCTCCTGCATCGAAAGTCGACGTTCTACCCCAGAGCTACCGCACCCCCCCCTCCCCCCCTTACCAAATTGTACTGACAGTCCTGGTGCTACATTGTATAAGGGTAGATGATGATCCAGCTTGCATCTTCGATTGAGAACATTTCCTAATAAATTTTCCTTATGAAAAGTATGGCATCATAATAATTATCTCAAGATGATGAAGTGCAAAAACTTGAAAGGAAAATGTTACTTCATATTTGACAGGTGACCCGTTATTCAGTGACCCTTTATTTGATCGAGAATCCGAAAAGTCTCCCTCAAGCCTTTGCACTTTTATTATTTGCATCATATTAATCTACTTTTTGTACCGGTGAAGTACGCCATACTGACTCATTGACCAGCGCAACTCAGAGTCCACCTGGCGGTCGCCAGACGAAATTTTAGAGTATCTTTGGCGGCCGCCAGAAACACTCTATCTACGCGAAAACGACTTCGATTTTTTTTGGTTGAGCGGGTGGGTGGGGGTCCTATATCTATTGATCTACGGGGAAAACGACTGTTTTTTAGGTTGGGGGGTGGGGGGTGACAGCTAACAAAATTGTTTTTAACAACAGAGCCGAGGTCGTAGATCTAGTGATCTACTGGGCAGGACGGCGATATAATAAGAAGGCTTACGCCGCGACGTAAGCTACGTCATGTTTGTGCATTCTACCCTAGATCTAGATCTACTTAGTTGTTTACAGAATTCAAAGGGCGGATGGATTAAATTCTAGTGATCTCAAGCAGAAAGGAGAGAATTCATGGAAGAATGTGATAGACATGATCAATGTTGGAAAATATTTAAATTAGGATGAATAACAACTTCAGAAATACCAAGTTCTAGGCCTACTTATTACGCCATTGGCTCATAAAAAAAGTCAGAGTCGTTTTCGCGTACATAAAGTTTTTCTTGCGTCAGCCACAGATACTCTAGAGTGTTTTTGGCGGCCGCCAGGTGGGCTCTGAGTTGCGCTAGCGGGTAGGTCAGAGTGGCGTGCTACACCGGCCCTAAACAGATTAAGTGTGATCTATTTCTTTGCACTAGGCTCTTATTACACTGATCAGTTTCCGATACCTAGTTTAACATTGAAAGGTCAAATATAGAACTAGAAATCAGCAACCGGGAAACAGTCTAGATTAGACATACGATTTGCCAGGTTCGGGTTCTATTAAGGACCTTTACTAAAAAAAAAATCATCTTTTAATCACCCTAGATTCAGCTTTGCAACGCGGCATTAAAATGTACGCACTTTAAAAAAAATCAAGTACGGTCTATATCTATATTGATTAAAATCCCCTACTGGTTGGGTCAGTATCAGCATAATGAGACGGCTTATACAGTAGGCAACCGGGATGAATCATGCACAAGTCGGAAATTTCACTTTAGTAGTTATTTATACCACGTTAAAAAGAATCAAATGCACTTTAAGAGGTTAAAAGGTGTTATGCTATCATTCCTAGAACCATAAATATTCAGCTTAATTTCAACATGAAATCGGCAAATATAATAGTGTTAATTTTTAGATGTTTATTGGGCTCTAGCTCCAAACTTATATTGGCGACGTGTGCCTAATTCGCCTTGGTTGCCTCACAGTTGTCCTAATACCCCCGCACTGTCTCTTTGTGGCAGCACATTAAACTATCAGAGGCTACACTTCCATCTGTCTACAAGATAGCCTTGTTGCTGATGAAAGACTTCAAGAAACAAACTCAACCACCATGAAGGAAATATCACAATCTTGAGAAACCTTTTAGCTATAGGCGGTGAGCTGAGAGCTTAAATAGCCTGGTCTATATAGGGGGTATTGAGTCTGTCAGGGGTGCAAAAGGCTAGAAGTTGAAATCATAGTAACGTGGCAGACAGAAGCGAATTTGTGCAAGTGGTAAAGAGTTATTCTACCAATCGGAAAGTCCATGGGTCAAAACCCACAATAGGTAAATTTGTTTGTAGGTTTTTGCCATGAAAAGAAGTCCAAGTATCCGCGCACTATATTCAGTGTGTGGCTGAACTGACTCAAGTGGCAGAGCGTTGGTCTCCAGATTGGGAGAACCGAGGATCCCACGATCTGCAAACATATATTCGTCCCCTGTAACTCGTTGGGAGGGTGTCAGTATAAGGTGACCGGGTGAAACAGGAAGTCCTAGTCTTCCCGCTCTGTCTCGTGTGTAGCAACACATACAACGGTCAGACGTCAATGTTGGACCCGTCTGCAATATAGCCTATATAGTGCTCACTTTGGGCGTTAATCCTACTTATCTCAACTCAACTCTTCAGTATGGCAGCACGCAAAATTATATTGGGATCAGTCGTCATATCGGTTACAAATATTAAGTGATCGTAGTCTTCTATTTCTTTATGTTATCAGATACCTGAATGAAAATGAATGGTAGAGGTCTGTTTTCTCGTTGAGAGACTGTTTAGACTGTCAGTGTATTTAATGCACCATTCCATATCTTCAAATAATTTGTTACCTAAGTCTACATGACTGTTCGTTACAATAAGTAGTTTCAATTCCACGGCTTAGCGTTTTAAAGGGGGATCACTTCTGGTGCGGCACTGGCAAACGGAAAAAAAAAAAATTAAGGTTGATCACAAGAAGATTCTGTACATCTATATATAATTATATTTGTCTTCGTCTCAAACTTAGACATGCGATCAAATCCAAACCGCTCCACCCTAAAATCCCAAATTTTACAGTAAAATTACAAATGGGCCAGAGAATTTTAGAGCCATAAAACTAATAACATCAAACGCCTAATTAATTTTTAACGAATTAATAAAACTAAAAAGGTATTACAAAAAAACGGACAGACACAACAATATTACTGCTTCCCCCCTTTCCTTGAACAACAAACAAATCAAAAGTGCTATAAATATTGATTCTTTTTATTTTCTAAGCGCGTGCGCAAATTTTAATGCGCACAGTGCATCATTTTCTTATAACGCTTGGTCAATTAATTATTAATTCTGATTATACATTTTTGAGCCTACTTTAATTTGATGCAACTTCTTCAAGCAAACATATTAAGTTCCCAAAGTTATAGATCCTGAAGATACACAATTTTGGGTTCGGCACAGTTTAAATTTAGCTGTATTACTTTAGTTTTATCCATCCTACAGTCCCCATGAATTTCGTGGGTTCCCAGCTAGTGTACTATAAAGTTTCTGAAACGAAACCAATGAAAGTTTCCTCGTTTTGTTGAATTTTTTTTCCGCTCAACGATCGGTTATGGTAGGATAAAGGGTATCTTTATTGAATACAAACTCAAATAATCTGTTTACATTTGTAAATATGATTTAGAAATAATAGATACAGATCCATCTATTTATCTGCATGACATCGAAGACTGCTCATCATAAAGTGATCTAGCTTGATCTTAAACCTTCATTCTATTTTTATTTTTGTTTGTTTGTTTGTTTATTTTTCTTCAGATCACATACCTCTACATAATCGAAAGAAACTCACTTACTTTACGCATCATTTCTTTAAGGTAATAATAAATACAATTAGATCTATATCCAGGCGGTAAATAAGAAATCTTTGGATCTAGATCTAGATCTAAATGTAGTGCGTTTTTTAAACTTCGTGAAAGTCTAAATAACCCATGAAAATGTAGACGATTCAGAAAAACTGAAGTATGAAATGAGGGGACAAAATTAATAACTATTTTGGACCAAACTATATAGATCTAGATCTATAATCAAGATCAAGATCTAGGCTACTTAAGTTTTAGAGAGCGAAAAAAGATAAGTTGAGGTAAATGAATGAATATGCTTTATTTCGACTTAAATATTAATGGTAAGGGTCACGGTGGGAGATTTTTATCTACTCTCTTTTCAGTATTCCAAGCATGGAACTATTAAAATAAAAATAATTTATATTAAAAAAAAAAGATTCCAGGCACAAAGTCTCATGTAAAGTATACATTTATATAACCCCTTTCATATTCAGCCCTTGGCCAAAAACAACCATTTTATGTAACACAACACATTGTGATATAAGGTATTTTGCATACCATTCTGAATATAATGTAACCGCTAGGCATGTCCGATCATTATATAATAAGCGGAGGTAAGTGCAACGTCGCAGTAGTAGGCCTATACGACGCGTCGCAATAAAGGCTTACGAAGAGTCGTAAGCTACCGAAACGTTGTACTTACGGCCTAAGGTCAGGAAATGATCTATCAGTGTTGAGCTCGAATCCAAGAAGAAAGTTATTCATCAACGTGATTGTGTGCCGGTTGATGGGAAAAGGCTCGAATCTTCATAGGACTTTCTTGTTTAGCCTACTGTTAGTTGGATCGATTTCATTACACATGTAAAATAATTAATGTCACCCATTATGATAGAAGCCTTAGTATTCTTTTTCTCTCTGTGAAGCAGCATCAAGACGTGGGGCCCATTTACGAGATTATCTAAGTGCTGAAGCTTAAGATGAACATTTAGAAACCAAACAACACGTTACATACATATCTTCTACTAATCTATAATAAATCAAATTGAGCTAACGGCCAATATACTCAACAATCGCTTTTATTCATCCTTGAACTTCAAATGTTTGTAATGTTTTAAGAGTTGTGGTTTAGCCATTTTGCATATAACCCTTCTAGTAATATGTCAGTCCTAAGCTTTATCAAATCTACTACGTGGCCGTGTGAACTAGATTTAGATTTTAACTCAACCCGTCATTGCGTTTTTTTTCTTCCTTTTTTCTTCCATACGCGCTAGATCTTTCCCACAAAGTCGGACACACTTTCATAAGCCACAATGGAGGGCGAGAACAACCCTGTACTCAACCCTGAAGTCATTCAGAACAGTGAGCTCGCCAATGACAAAAGTATGCTGCTCAAAGTGTGCACCGTCCTCAGCTATACGGTCATATTTAACACGTGCATCTACAAGGCTCCACAGGTCTACGCCATCATCCATTCCGGGTCTTCTGCAGGAATCAGCCTCACCAGTGTGATACTGGAGTGGATAGCGTAAGTGATGCTTGTGAAAACGTACTCACTCTCTCACTCACTCACTCATTATCCAGAGTCGTTTATAGTAAAGACTTTTGTCTTGGGACCCGTCCATACTTCTCATCCTCCCTTTTTTGTTTGGTTGGGGAGGGGGGACTGGCGCATGTGGTAGAACGTTGGTCTACCAATCAGGAGAACCCTGGTTTCGGTCCGAACCCCATGATAGGTCAAAATATGTATTTCTCCTATTTCGTCCCCTACTGTTTGGGTCGTTGTCAGTATAACGGGACCGTTTTAGACGGGAGTCCAGGTCTCCCCGCCCTGTCTCGTGTGTGGCAGCACTTAAAATTATCAGACGTTGTTCTTGCAGAACGTCCACAATATCAACATTATAGCCTACCATAGTACCGACGTTTAACAACCAGTTCAACTCACTCATTCACGAACTATTCAGCGTCGTTTGTAGAATTTTCTGTCACTGGCTTCTGTATGGCTACTAATGCTCTTCATACTTCTTGTCTCCTCCGTGTTGGTGTCATACCTGTGCGCCATATGGTATCCCTGCACTGTCTCTGTACGATAGGACGTAAAACTATCAGACGTTAGTCTTAAGACAAACCCACAATATAGCCCAATTATAGTGTTAACGTTGGATGCTAAGCAACAATAAAAAAAACAAAGCAAACACATTTTTGCTACTCCCTATAGTCCATTCCTTGATGTTGTTCATGGATCTTAACTAGGACGTCCTTGACTTATCCTGCCTTCGACGAGCCTATTTCCTTGAATGTCATCTTTTGTGAGCGTGCAAAAATGTACTGGTCTGTAGACAGCTTCCAAAAAAAGACTTTCAGTTCAAAATATAGGGTCAAGCCTGTTGAAGCACAGGCCGGGTCAACGAAGATATTATTTTAATACCGGCACTGAAGAAAACTGATTTTTAAAACTGTTATCACATTTGTAAGTATTACTTTTTTCGACATAAACGCCTACTTGCATTATTATAGTAAAGAGTTTCCAGTTGTGCCTATATTGATTATCTCCTTTTGACTTCTAATGAAAATGTTGGTACTGGGTAAAAGCCTACATAGTTCTACTATTCATTTTTGTTCTTTTATTAAAAGGGCTCAAAGCTACGATTGGCATTATTTGTCGGTTTCAGTGTAATGAGACCGGCTGAGACAGAAGTCTTGGTCTCCCCGCCCTGTCTCATGTATGGCAGCACATTAAAATGTCAGACGTCATTTTTTGGATCCGTCCACAATATAGCAATATAGTATCGACGTTGGGCGTTAAAACCAACTCAACTCAACTCAGAAATGTGTGGGCGTTTTGGGCTGACAGTAGAGGTAGTATAGGATGCCATAACTAGCTTCGGACCCCAGATATTAATTGGTTTGCAAAAATACCTGTATACAAAGCGACATAAAACGATGAAAATCTTACATAATTGCAAGTGCGAAATAGCACTGGTCGTATATGTTTAATCTCATCTTACAAAACAAAATAATATTATATCACTCACAAGGGACATTTTCGTAGCCTTAGTTTTTACCAAGGCATCCAAAATAGAGGCAAAGTCACTGAAATATACATAAACTTGCATCAAGAATCTAATTGAGCTTAATTTTTTAATGCTCCCGCATCGAGTTGCGCACCTATTATTTAGCAACAATAGATATCAACATTTTATCATTATTTATTTTTATGAATTTTGAAAAAAAAACACAACAAAAAACGAGCCAAAAAACAAAAAACCAAAACAAACAAAAACAAAAAAACCCCACAAAAAAGTGCGCACACAGCTAGGACAGTTCACATTAATTTGTTTGCAGTATAGGCTGATTGTGTAAAAACCACTAACTACATGTAGTTCATAATAGTAAAATCTCCGCGTTGCCACATAGGATTTCTCCAAAAAGCACTAGATTGCAGGCTAAAATTCACTATTTTGACTTGAAAATCACTAGACTCACTAAAGAAGCTTGACCTCCTATGAAAACTCGTAAGTTTTGTTAAGACATCTTGAGGCCAAGGTCTCTAACAAACAATGAAAGCCTCACCTATGATATTACTGGTGTCAATCTGTCAACTCGTTCTGTCCACTCCTTTCTGGCTCCCTAGGCCTTTCTCCCTTTTGTTATCACACGCCTGACAATGAGCCGTTACAATGCAGCGTCAGGTCTTGTTCTCTACCGACATTGTAGTTTCGTTAATAGACTACATGTGCAACGTTTTGAATGAATCAAAATGTTCGAGGATGTTTCAGATATTGAAGGGATAAAGATCGCGGAAGATATTAAGACAAAAATTATTTAAATTTTATTTGAGCAATTTCTGAAGATTTAGGCATTTTTTTTCAAAACCACTTACTAGATCACTAAATTTGACAAAAACCCTAGATCTAGTGAAAAACACTAGCGCTGGCAATATGTAGAAACTTGTCACCTCTGCGCAAAGATTATTCCAAAGTCCGCCATTGTCGTTTTTACATATAAATTTTGCTACTGGCGCTTTAAAAGCGCTCCTGATTGTGTGGGGTGAAAAATACTCTCTAAATGTCACCCTGTTCTATCTATGCTTAAAATCAAAGGATATAAAATCATTCTTATACTTGGTGTGCCAAAATCTTTTCACTTGCTCAATTCGGTTACTTGGCCTTCTATTTTTGGACGCCTTGACCTTTTCCCATCGCATGATTTTAGGCCTATTTCTTATGTGCACACCAATTTTCGGGAATTTACAAAAAATTGAAAAGGTAAAAGCTTTGCTATTTATTATTTTGAAATGGAAGGTGCGCAGATCAATACGAAAAGGTGCTAGCACAAGAGCATATCAACCCACACAACATGTGTGCGTGATGCAGTGGGATGACGGGAAAAGGTTAAGTTTCTTTTTCTTAATCTAGCTATTATCTTTAATGTCTCATAAGATACGGTGTTGGCAAAAAAGGAGAAAGCTAACAGTGACCAGACAACATATATGCTACCCTTGGTTCTAAAGAATGTGCGTTTTCATTTGCTCTAATTTACAACACTTGTGGTGAGTGCATCTCACAAAACGCCACGCCCAGTAAAAGCAAATTGTCCCTTTGAGAAAACACATTGACAATGAATCAGGCATTAATATATTAAGAAATTGATGTCATAATAACTCCCATTGTGCATGGGACCTTATAATTATGGCCCTTCACCATGCATCGCGAGTCAATATCAGTTTTTGTTGTTGCTGCCATAAATGTTATTCTTCATGTAAATGTGGTTATTGTTGGCGGCGGTGGTGTTGGTGGTCGTGATGGTGGAGGTGGTGATAGTGGGGGTAGCACTATTAATATTATTAGAATTCATTTTCCCCTGCTCCATTCTTTGTCGACAGATACTCAATAATGCTCACATATCATTTTGCAAAGGATTACCCGCTGGAAACGTACTTGGAGATAGTCTTGATGGTCTTACAAGGTATTTTAACGACACGATGTTCAATTCAAAGTTTTTACTGGTAAGGTAGAGTTACTTCATCTATATTGTACATCTCTCTCTCTCTCTCTCTCTCTCTCTCTCTCTCTCTC
>RQTK01000561.1:56974-78988 GCA_003991915.1 Elysia chlorotica | reverse complement strand
GTTCTTGTTGTTGTTGTTAGGGGAGCTGGAGACTGGTTATTTGTTGTTGTTGTTTTTTTTTTGGAGGGGGTGGGAGGGGTTGTGGGGGGGGTTTTGTTGTTAAAAATGAGTTTATGGGTTTAATTGTTAAGAATGACTTTGATAGGTTTAGTTGTTAAAGTGAGTTTGGTGTCCGTTGCAAAAACTGAGCTTGATAGGTTTATTGTTTTGTAACATTAGTCTTTCATATGAACCGATATGTATGTAGCATTATAGCATAGGTTGGTGAGAAAAGTGTGAGGATATGGAGAGTGAAGTGTTATTTCATGTAAACCCTTATTTTCTTCTTCTTATTATTATTATTATTATTCAAACACTGGGCACTAAGGCATCGCAATTTTTGTTTTTAAACCAAAATAAAATATCCTCCATCTATCCTTACACTTAGTCCGCATCCTTACGACAATGGTGATATTGAAAGACATGGCCATGTTCATCAACCTCACGGTGAGTGAGATCCTCAACATCGCCATCTTCTCCTCAATCGTCTACTTCAACTTCAAGAAAAATCGAAATGCCTGGAAACCCGTGGAGCTAACCCAATGAAATCGTTCACGTGAACCAGCTCCGCGGCCACTGGAACAGCTTAACATTTTGAATGTTAAAGTTAAACCCTCTCAACAAGGGTTAAAGTAAAATGTATTATCCGACAAACAAATGCGTTAAAATATTAGCTAAATTTTGATAAAAACATGATATAACTATTTTTTTATATATGTAAATTAATGTTTAATTAAAAAAAAAAGAAAAAATGTTCAAACATCACCAAAAAAAAAAAAAAAAAAAAAAAGAATCGTGATGGGTATTTCTTGAAGCACGAAATACAAATGAATAAACATCATTCATAATTCTTTGTCAAGAGACCAATACACCATCTTCTTATTATATATTATGACTTTGTCTTTTGTGAATCTCTTGTACATTTTGCGCTCACATTAAATGGATGGATGAATGAATGAAGAATACAAACGAGAGCTATTGTTTTAAACCTTTTTAATGTGAAACATTACCAAAAATACAAAATATGACTATTTACATCTGCATAGTCTACAAAGATACATACATACACCGTATTAATACATGTGTCAAATGTGTATATATATTTTTTTGTTGTTATTTAATGTTTTACCCTTGAACTTACCAACAAATATGTATAAAAAAATTAGTAAATCTGGGCCTCAATCAATTAAGTAAACGAATCTGACAAAGGAAAAGTATGAATGTTATCTTAAGACATAAAAGAAGCTTTGGTTGCTACTTATAACGTTCTTTTGTTTGAAATATGATAGGGAGCATTTAATTGTATGTGATGCCCAACCAAACCAACGCATATCAAAGCGAGTTAACAAAGTACTTGATGTCTGATTTCACCAGCATTAAAGTTGACAGATGGTGCAAAACCAGTACAGTGTAAATACGATAAGAAACTCTGAAATCTAGTTTTGTGCTGTTTCATCAATGATCATACATTAGGTGTAATTGCAAATGATAGCCAGAATAAGGTAAAAAAAACACAAAAGGGACAAGATCATCTCTTGATAAGTCCATGTTTGAAACGTAATGTACCAAACCAAAAAAGTCAGCGTTAGTAATATTAGTATTAGACTGAATAATCAATTTGAATGGGGTGAATAACGAGACTTTGTTAGTTACACCAAAAGCACAGCAGAAAAAAGGTCTTTTGAAATTCAACAGAAAACAGAAAGGATGACTGAATTTTTGGGTGTGTGAAACGGGTAAAATAAAGTCCAAAAACAGTACAAAATATAATTTAAAAAGTTGAGCCACTGTTGTAAAAATAATTATTGACATTGCATTTATGGAATACATTTTGGCATTATATTCAGTAGCAGTAGCATCTTTTAAACTATTAATTTTATCGTTGCAGTGCTTTTGTCACGCAAAATCATGAAGTTTAAAAAAAAATGTTTATCATAGACTTTATACCACGCAGACGTTGAAAAGTTAGAGATGATTATAGATAACAATAAAGACTTATTTTGAAACTGTGTAACAAAATTGAGGCTTGGAATCTTTGACATTTCCATGTATCTCTTCAACGATTATGAAAATTGTATACACCAAACCCATAAATATGAGGAAAAAATGTATTTTCACAGATGCAAATAAAGATGATCCATGGCTATTCATGAAACCATTTGGCTGATGGACTCTGATTGTATAATTATATTCCAAGTATTAAGATGTTGCAAAACAACAGAAGAGACATTATAACAATTTAACCCAAACACAGTGCAGTAAACATTATTACAGTATCCATTTCATTAAAAAATATATATCAAAAGAAATAAAAACAAAATAAAACAAGATATTGTTCAAAAGGTCTAAAAAAGAAGCTCCATTTAGAAAGGTCATTAAAAAAAAAAAAGTAAAGAGGTTATATTTTTGTATAACAAGTCAATAATAAAGTTTTCACGCCAATTAGCTATGTTCCCAGCTATAATTGTGTGGATACTACTAAATATTGCAGTTTGAATCATTTAAGATTAAATTATTTTTTCTTATAATAAGTCATGCATTTCAGTTGAGCTACATGTATACTTGTCACATGCCCTTAAAAAGACATGTGCTTACATAGCTGACATAAATAAAAACAAGTAAGTTATACAAATTATAAAGAGAACAAAACTGACAGGAAATTACACATAATTAACATGCTTTTAAGGATATACACCTGTGAGTCTAACAGAAATATTTTTTTCTTAACTATAATAGAATACAAAATTCATAATTGTGTATCTGTATAAAAGCAAAAAGAGTGTTTTTCTATGCTTTCGACCAGGGAAGTGCCACAGTCCAAGGGTAGAGTGCGTGGCTTTTAACTAGAAAGCTGCTGGCTCAACCACCACTCTCACCGCTGCATTTTATCCCTACTATTTGGGTCAGTGCCAGTATAGCGTGACTGGCATGCAAAGTCCTAGTTGTCCACTCTGGGATCCCATTGCCTCTATAGGATTTTTTTAAAAACCTCAATCTTGGAGAGAGCTTTGCTTTCTCATACCAAATAATAAATACTTTCAATGAGACTTCTTTTTAATTTTCTCTATCTTACATAAGGTCCAATATATTTTATATTATAAAAACAACTGTCAGACAATTTTTCCTCTTAGCAACAAAATAAACATTGCTTAAAAAAAATTGCAGGAGATTATCAACATCTCCCATGTCAACAAATGAAGTTAGAGGAACTTTGTCAACAGTCAACATTAGTAGTGGGTTTTTTTCTTGCACAAAAACTATAATTGCAAATAAGAATATTGTTTGCTATGGTTGTTTGCGCTAAAAGCAAAATACAATCATTTGTTATCGTTTTGGTTAATATGTTAGTGCAAAAAGCAACAAAAAGAAAAATTTGTCATAAGGGACAGAGTATTCAGGCAAAAAGTTTTACTATCAACTATCATTCATTTTGCTGAGTGAGCTTTGTTCATAAACTCTATATACAAAAACTTTGCACCTGAATAAGCCTGTCTTTTTTTCACAAGATCGACAGTCTTACAATAGTTGTAATAAAACCTTACCAGAAAAAAAAAACTCTCAAGAAACTTAAGTGGTATTAAGATAAAGAAGAAAAAGAAAAAAAATACTTGCATGAAATAATCTGCCACTACATTTGTAAGCATTTTTGCGTTTCTTTCATATATTCATTGTACACAAAGATAGCCACTATTTAATGTATTAATCTAACACAAAAACTATCGCTTTAAGGAAACGAGTCTTACAAAAAAAATTAAAAATATTTGACTCAGGCATTATAGTTATACATTACTTTGTATAAATTAAAAAATAAAATAAAATATGAGATCCATGAGGTTTATTTTCTTAACTTGCAGCATCATTGCAAATAATGCTGAAGAAAAAGAAATTATTTCTCACAAAACAATTCTCATATCATACATTGTTTAAGCTAATTTTGTAAAGAAGTGTCCACTCAGAATCAAAGATAACAGCCTTTCAAGACACATATGAAAAATAAATAAGGATATTTATAGGGAAGGCAGATAGTTCATGGGTAGGGAAAAGTCACATAATATCAAGATAGTGTAATAATGACACAACGAGTATTTTCTAATAAAAGAATCTTGCCCTACAAAAATTCTACTTGGGTTCGTTTCATTTTCCTATCATTCTCATTGAAATAAACTTCCTTTTTATATTGCAACAGAAATGCTTTATTACAAAGATTGAAAACTATACTTAAAACCATTTGAGCTGACCTCTTAAATATAACAAATATACAATAATTTAATACCATGATACACAATCTTCAAAAGAAAACAATTTCCATGCGATTAAAATAGTTTTACACAAAGAAAAATTGTTTGTTCTCAAAGGCATTTACAAAGAGTTGAAATTGGATACAATTTGCCGTTTCACAAAAAAAGTAGATTATAAGGAAAAAACAACAAATAGATCCTTTTAACACAGCCTTGAAATAAGAGTAAGAGTAAATTAACGTGATCCACAGAGTTTTCAAGAGAATATTATGAAATACTTAAGAAACAAAATCAACATTTATTCAGAGAAAAAAGGCTTTGTCTTAACTGGCGTGAAAATTTATAAAAGAGAATTTTGCTCTTGTTTCATTTTTTGAGAATACAATTTTCTTCAATAATTTCTTAATTCCAGTCTTTTCCGTTTAAAATTTATGTACACGGTTTTAAGTATTCAGGATTACCCTTATAAATCTACCTCTCTATGAGATCAACAAAGAGAATTTAAATAATTGAATATTCTGCCTGATGACATTATTATAAAAATATAAGTTATATACTGCTTACCAACAACTTTGAGCTTTTCCTTCATTCAAGACTGAAACAGCTTGAATTACTGGTTTTTATTTCTCAATAAAAAAATGATTCATTAATATGTATATATTATGGCAACATGCATACATATATAAATATGTAATAATATTAATATTTTAGCTATGTTAATATGGATTTTTAAAGATGTGTGATCTACGAGATAATAGGAAAAGAATGTTCTTTTTTTAGTCAAAAGTCTGTCAATAAATGCAAATGATGAGAAAAAAGGCAAAAAGTTGAGCTTTTTTTTTGATAACAAGTTTGTTTTCTTGCTTTGTGACAATTTCATTGATGGAAGTTGAGATGGAAATCCTTTCCAAAAATAAAAATATAAAACAAAATTTTGTTTCTTAGAACTCATTTTGAGAAAAAAAAAAAAGTAAAAGTAAAGAAAATTCTCCAACAGTATATAAAAAAAGCAACACACATACACAAAGTTAAAAAAACAACAACCCCAGAATAATTTTAAAAAATTGAAGCACTCCAAGAAACTAAAATATTTAAGCAATTTAAAACAATAAAAACAATTTCAGTGATCTTAGTACAAAAAAACAAATAAAAACAAAACAAAACAAACAACAACAACAAAAAACACAAAACAAAACAAAAACAAAAATGAACAGTTTTTTGCATGGGGGATCTATGTTCAACAATCCTCCAATCAATTCATGTTGATGCTTAAAAAAACTCATGTTAGCTTAAAATTAATTATCTTTGGACATTAGTTTCCTGAGGTTTAAAAAAGTTATAAAGGCAAAACTGATCTGAGAATAACAAAGTTTTAACTGCCTTCTTTAACTCTATTGGGGTAGAACTTTGTTATTTTCGATCATGATAAATGTTATAAAAAAACAAACAAACAACAAAAACACAAAAAAACAACTTCACCCCTGTGTTAAGCATGTATCCCAAACTTAAAAACCATACCAAGAAATCTTTAACAAAATATTAATAGTGATGTATATAATAAATCTTTTTTAAAAACAAAAACTTATCAAGATAAAAAAAAACAAAAAACCAAACATAATTCAAAGAAGACAATTATAACAAAAAGAACCATCTTAAACAATCAGTTTGTTCAGAATTTGTATCGTTGGACTTTTCCTCAAGTTCAAAATTAACTAAATCTCCTCCGATTCATGCAATGAAACCAGCTCATGCAAATCATCTCTCTGTATTTGTAAACTTTAACATAGAAATACAATTGCTTGATGGCAGACTATAGAGCTGAATCATAAGCAAATACCATTCACTTCAATAAAGTCAAAATAATTAATGTTTTAAACTCTGCCCCAAACATTCAGTTGCCACTGTTGAATAAAAGACACTTGTAATCCAAGTTCCAATAATGTATTTACGGCATCCTAGCCCTACCTATAGCCTTAGAGCGAGGGGTTTACAATTCGAATCTTAATCAGTACCTTGATTACATATGATATCGAATTCTTTTGGAAATCAAGGAGACATACAACTAACCAAATATAAAATATTATTTCTTTTTTCTTTGTAAATTCCAAAATGGCTCTATTTTTGGATATATGATGGTTTGGCTTCAGAATATTCCAATTTCGGTTTAACTCTTGAAGTTGAATGGGGATAGCCGATTCATTTCAAATTGTTAAACAATCATGTTAACAATAGCAGACAATTAATAAATATGTGCTTTACAGACATTCGTGATTAACAAACGCCGAAACTATGTGGATTATGTTAAATGTGAAATACTCAAAGTGGTTTATAGAAAGTATCTTCATAGATAGATTTTCGAATCCTTAAGCTTGAAAATGATGAAGGGGAAAATGTAAGAGAAGATACACATTTAAACTCATTGAATTAAAACAACAGAATCCTTTAAAAAAAATTAACCAAAGCAGACATAATTATGATAAAAGTCTTTCCATTATCTTGCAGTCCGTTATTGAGATCTTTAACTGGGCATTATCTATTAAACTTTTAATGAAGAAAAAAACAACTACGAACAACTATCTACTATTTTCTTTGTATTAAAACAGTTAATAAAGTTAATGCTATTGCACAAATTATTGAACTTTCTCACTCAAATCCAGGAATTGGGATAGCATTTAAAAAGTAAAAAATTCAATAAAAAAATACTCAAATTCTAAGGAATGTCATCTATAGGGATTTGAGTCATTGCTTTTGTAATTCACGCTCCTATAAAAAAATATTTGTCAATAAACTCGGTTATATCTTATTTTATGGCACAGTTACAGGATTAGGAATTGATTAACATTTTGTACCAAAATTTAAAAAAAAGTAAAAGTACATAACACCAAATCCAAACCAGCTTCAAATACTAAGGTGTTGAATACTCCACTAACAAATTCAATTAAAGAAACAAGATATAAGTTATTTACTTTCACATTTCTCTATGAAAATAATAATTCTAATTTCAAGCTTTTAAAATAATATGATTACACAAACACCCATTGACCCCCCCCCCCCAAAAAAAAAACAAAACAAAAACACAAAACAAACAAAAACAAAACAAAAACAACAACCATCCAATCATCTTCTTTGTGCTGTGATCATTTTGTGAAAAAAAAAACAACAAAAAAAAAACCCCTTCAAAAATACAAAAAGTGTTATCATTGACAAAATAAGGCACACAGGTGCAATGTTCCAATGTGTATCACATGCCTAAACATTATGATTGTCCACAAAAGCAAAGGCACTGACATTGACTTCATTTCAAAGACTGCCCCGTCATCACATCACCAGTCACAGTATGATTCCATAACATTAGATCTCGATTTCTGTATCGAGAGTTCTGTCCTCTGAAGGAGATCTCTCCTCTTGGGGTGAAAAACTGTCGTAACTCTTGCTGAACTGCCCCTCCAGTATATCTTCATTCGGATTCAGTCTGGGTAAAGTCAAACAAAAAAAATAAATGAAATGACATCTTAACCCTTAAGGAATGATTCTTTTATATGGAAAGAAGTACAAAAATCAATACTCCAATAATGATTAAAAAAAAACCCATAAAAAAACACAAAAATTCTTTTCACATTGCTACTGAATTCAAACACTTACTACTGTAAATACACCTACAAACAGCAGCATAGTTGGGTAAATCCTTATTTCATTTTTGACTAAGGCAGAACAAATAAGCATCTTAACTTTTTAAACTAAAGAAAACTTTCAGAGTTTTAGTGTTGTTACTTCAAAAATTGAAAAGAAAATGACATTGAAAAAAACAAAAAAACAAAAACAACTTGTGCTTGCAAAGCAAACAAACAACAAAAAAAAAATTCTGGTTGGAAAAAAAAAAGAGAAAAATCGAAAATGGAATAACTTTCCCACATCAGGAAAATCATGAAATTCTTTTAAATAAAGCTTATGCAAACCAAACACACATAACATTGCTAAAAAAAAAAAAAGAGACAGACATTTATCAACATTTAAGCATCAGCATACAATTCCAAATCATGCCATTTTGGTTAAGATCAATCTCATTTGAGTGCTCTTTTTAAAGAAGGAAAAAAAATCATTTAGGAAAAAGAAACAAAAAAAAAATCATATGGTTCTTGGAAAAACAAACAATAACCAAAAGACACAAGTAATGATTAAAAAAACAAACTGATAGCCCCGACTGATTACAACTAACAGCCGGTCGGAAAGCTTGAAAAATTTTTAAAATATTGGTCCATACTTACTTCACAGAGTAATTCTGCACTCTCTCCTTTATAGACTTGCGCATCTTCTCATCAATAGGGTACATGTACAAGCACCAGAGCGCTATCACCACCAGGATAACAGGGCCCGGGGTCATAAGCATTCGGAGGGTGTAGCCCACAGAATCTGGCTGCTTGCATTTGCCATTGACATATCCACCGAATCTGTAGAAAAAAAGATATACAGATAGATAGAAAAAAATAGGACAGGACAGGGTAGAAGTAGAGATGTAGTGTAGATAGATAGATAGAGTAGATAGATAGATAGATGAAGATAGATAGATGGATGGATAGGAATATAGGTGGAGAGATATACAAATGAAAAGAGGGATGGATGAATGGATAGAGAGAGTATAGAGAGACATAGAGAGGAAGAGAGATAGAGAGATAGAGAGGGAGATGGAGGGAGGGGTATAGAGGGAGAGAGGGAGAGAGAGAGGGAGAGGGAGAGAGAGAGAGAAAGAGAGAGAGAGAGAGAGAGAAAGAGAGAGCCAGAGAGAGAGAGAGTAGAGAGGAAAAGAAACAGAAAGAGAGAGAGAGAGATGAGAGAGAGAGAAACAGACAGACAGACAGACAGGGAGTGAGGAAGAAAGATTGGCAGACTGACAGACATAAAATTAATTTCAAGTAAAAAATGAAAGAGAAAAATTTTATTAGAAAATATTGCACTGTCATTGCTTCACAACGATATGTGCTGAACGTCTAAATTCTTTTCAAACACTTTGCCACAAACAATCTTTTAAATTTTACAGGGAAAAAAAATAATGCAATGGAAAATCACTTATGAAAATGCCACAGAATAAAAAAAAAAATTATATTAATAGGCCAACAAAAAAATTTCAGACCTTCAAAACCTATCAGTTAAAGAAAATACTATTTATGCAAAATAAAAGCTGCCCATACCAAATAGGCAGAGCTTAAGAGGACCGGCCACAACCGAGTTTGGTGGAACGTGGGAGTTGCCCTATGTTCCACAGGGAATCAAGAGGCTTTAAAAAGTAACTAAAACTACTACTTATGCAATTCAGTATACAAGACAATAGCTACTCACTCTAGAGCTATCTGTGAGGCTGCCAGAGCAATGCCAGATGCGAGCTTGTTAAAAAAGACATAGAAGGAATAGAAGAGAGCATCATGCCGCTTCTTCTTCTCCAGCATGTAGAGATCTAGAACGTCTGGTAACACAGACCTGAGGAAAAAAAACAAGAAAATACAATATTGACTTTGAATGCAAAGGGATAAATGTGGCAGTGAAAAAGGTTATTTCTTTATATTTCATTATATATTTTTTATTTAAACTTTTCAGGATTTTTACACAGAATTGGTTTTTAATTGGGTGATGAGGATTGTGTGTGTGTCAGAGATGGAGAGAGAGAGAGAGAGAGAGAGAGAGAGAGAGAGAGAGAGAAAGATAGAGAGGGAGAGAGAGATAGAGAAAGAAAGATGGGGAGAGAAATAAAAAATTGCAAACATAAAAGAGAATTTACAATCAGTTCAAACTTTGAAAAAAAGTTAATTAACACTGAAAAAAACAACAAGTAAAAAGTCTTATTTTTATTACACCTCACGTATTGTATACAAGAAACTTACCATGGTAAAAGAAAGGCCACTGATATACTGAGACCAGCAAATACCATGATCACATAATAGAGGGCTTTGGAGTGTGCTGGAATGTACAGCTGGGTCATGAAGGTAGGGATCATCAGCTGCACAGAACACAAAATAAAAAGTATTATAACGGCAACACTAGGAAGCAGCATATCTTTAACACAGAAAACATTCCTTTAAATATATAGTACAATAAGCAATAGAAAACTAAAAAATGGGATGAAAATGATACTCAAAACATTCAGTCCTGTTTTCTTTTTTTTTTTTTTTATATACAAAATTATAATTTTGGCAAATATTATTTATCAATCGCTTTATAAAATCAAAATGTAAAGCATTTAATAACGGGAAAGCTGCTAGATAAATGCATTTTAATATTTTCACCACTACAAAAAGGTATAAAATTGTTTTCATTTCAATAGTCCGATGGAAATAACACATAGAGGAAAAAAGTCATAAAAGGAAAAATAAAAACAACTCACTCCCATTCCTATGGCATATGCTGTCTTCTTGCCAAACTTGACGATTAACAATTGCCAGAGAGGCATGGAAAATATGGCACAGACCTGTTAGATATAAAAAAAATAAATTTAAAATAGGTTTTTTCTCGAACACCAAACATGTTAATTTAAAGAGCATAGATATATAAGATTATACAAAATATGGAATAATAGTTATATTGAATGCTAATTATAAACAATAACTAAACTTGAAAGTATTAAATACCCAAAGGGAATATTTATTACAAAATAGGCCTTTCTTGTAATTAAAAAAAAAATTGCTTATAATACAAAGCAAATGATTATGCATCACTGCTACAGATTTCTGTCCATAATTAGACATATATAATGTTTCACATACAATCTTTCCTTGCCTTTTTACAACATAGAAATATTCAGACGTGAAGGGAGACCTTGAAACCAGTAAAGGCACAGAGTGCTTTTTGAAATTTTTATCGGATAACACAGTTTGTAATCCACTTTTGTTTTGTTTTTGCCCCTACATGCATTGTTGCATTAACAAACTAAAGCCATAAAGACTGATGGTGAAAGATGCCAAACACTATTAATAAGTAAAAAATACCAAAAGCTGCGCTATCTTACCAGAAGAACAAGAATAAATTTTGTGAGCTCACTGCCTTCCTTAATAGTGTGCGTGCAGAACAATGCAACATTGCTTTGAGCGATCTGAAAAGTGAAAAAAAAACATAAATCATAAACCATGAATTTCAACGATGAAAAGGGAGATCCTCTTTTCAAAGGAAGTTCATTCAAGTAATTACTCCAAATTATATTTAAGAGGTCTTTTTAGGACCAATGAAAAAAAAGGAAAGGAAGATGGATACGTAAGGGGAAAAGAACAGAACTATGAAAGGGCACCATCAAAGATACATATCTCAATGTTCCAAACATTTAATAAAAGATAGACCAATGAGTCTTCAACATCATAACATGTAAGTACATCTAACAATTGATCTTATACAATCATAAGCACCAAAATATGTAGTGACAAATTAATTTTAATTGGTAAGATCATTATAAATAAAAAACTAAAACAAATAGAAAATGAGAAAAATATTTACTCTGTTGATCATTGTAAAAAAAAAACCCCAAAAATTTATTCAATTTAAATTGTTTTGTATTAAATCTCACATTAACATTGATAATGATAAATTTATCAAACTCATATCCAAAAAACGTAAGGGTTGACACAAAAAGTTGTACTGAAAGTGTTTGGCAATCAGTTCTGTGTGATAACATTTATTTTTACTTAGTGGGTGACAAGGGGTGATTGTCAGATTAAGAGATCAATCTTATGCTAAGTCAGAGATGAAAGTAGATTATCTTTGAGCTAGAGTTAAAAAAATGTAGAAATCTTTACGGTAATGTTTGAGTATTTAATTTCTTTAATTTCTCATATCGTACTGACCAAAATCAAAATGCATAACCAAATAGGGTTTCTTCAGTTAAAATTGCCCTCTACACCAAAAATATATTTGAGCCTTTAGAGAAATCCTACCTGTATTGCTATGGTCATGAAGAGAAAAGTCAAAGAGGCCCACACATATGGCTTGAATGTAAACACCAATTTGATGCCTGAGAAAAAACCCTTGTGGTCTTCTTTTTTCACATCCACAATGCCTGAAATGACGGGAGGAAAACAGGATGTCACATAACTATGTCATATGAACGACGTGATAATTAACACTCAAACAACACTAAAATTAAGTGTAAACGGGTATTTAAGGTTTCCCTTTAAAACTCCAACAAAAAAAACAACCCAGTTAATCAACCTAAATCACAAAACAACTTAGTACAAAATTTTAGATCCCTTCAGTTTTGATAAGTAAAATTGTGGAAAAAAAATTACCTTGTCTCTCTCTTGTTCCAAAGAATGTTGTAATGCAGCACACCATGTAAATGATGACAACCACAATTGATCCATTAATGTATGCATCTTTCTGTGGGAAATAATCAAGTTCAGATTGTTTCATATAAGATATGGTAGCAATTCCAAAATGTTTTTTTTTTTAATTTAAAAAAAATTAAAAACAAGTGTCTCACTAAAAAGTGATGAAGCTGTCTTCAAAGAAAAAAATTATAGAACATTTGCTTTTATAATTCATATTCCTTACCAGTTAATGTAATCCAGATTATTTAAATATCCATACCTTCAACAAATAGATCCCACTATAATTATACTTGCATTGAATAACCAAATCCTGATTTGGAACAATTGCTTCCATATTTTTTTTCTCTTTAATCAATAAAAAAGCTAAAGAGATTGCCTTCCTTGCTTGCAGCCAAAATATTCTGTCCAAGAGTCTTCTTTGGGAATGTGCAATTCATATAGACCTTCACGATGTATTTTTATATCAAACTATTATAGGTAATTTGTACTGTTTGAATAAATGTGATGATGAAATATTGCTTAACACTTTTAATCTTTCGTTTATAGAAAATTTTTTTTATTTCAATGGGAAAGGAGTACTGTTTTACCCTCACCAGACAGTAACAAAAAAGATATTGTGGCCTTACCTGTGTTTCAATGCTTGTGGAATTTTTGGGTAGGTCTTCATCTCCATCACATCTCGTATCAGATACAAACAGGCCTTGAATAAAGACAGCCAATAACACCCCAGTTGTTTCAAGGCCCATACCTTTAAGAGAATATAAAACAATTACTTTCAACATGCATTTAAACGAATATCATTCACAAAGTATATATTAAATTTTGAATATTTTTTTAAAGGTACTTGAAACATGCATTATTAGGTTAAGCTATATTACTTATAATGTGTATATGAATCTGTAAAGGGAGGTGGGAGGAATAATTATTGGAGATCTCACAAAAGATGTAGACCAAAACAGAATAAGTAATGATTTGACAGATCTTAGATTTAAAAAAATTTCAAACTACAGAATGAATTAAGTGCTGATTCAGTGTGTTTCCTTTTTGTTTAAAATTGATAAGCCTATAGCAGAAAAAGACAATTCCAATTGTATTAAAATCAACAAGTCTTTTAGCAAGTCCCTCAAGTGAAAAAAAAAATTTTGTTTTACACAAATACGATACAATCTTTAGAATAACGGTGCATTGAACAAAACAAGAGTTATTTTTATACAATGGCTCATCAAGAATAGCTTGTTTCAGAAATTCAGGGAATTCTTAATAAACCTTTTATACTTTCAGGTTATTTATATACACTTCTTTTGTTTAAACCAAAAGCTGGCTTTTTATTTGACATTTTCTTACTCTTTTATATTTCTTTAAATTTTTTCCTTTGACACAAACATGTTACATTACAGGTAGGTAATGTAAATGTAGGTTGGACTCACGCATGAATGTAATCTGGTCTCTTTCTTTTTGTTGCGATGTGACAGCCATCGTGAGGGATGTATAAGGCACATGAAGGCACTGTAACCGTTCAATAGTATGATTATTTATTTAGAAAGACAACATTGAACATAATAAATTTAAAGTAATTATATCACAACATAAATTGAAACCCAGATCTTAACCACTTCATAGTATAAAAAAACAACCACCAACATAATAATAATTATAACTTTTTAAAGGCACTTGATCCATACATTATTAGGTTAAGCTATATTACTTATAATGTGTATATGAATCTGTAAGGGGAGATGGGGGGAATGAATATTGTAGATCTCATAAAAGAAGTAGACCAAAACAGAATTAAGTTAAAATTTGACAGATCTTAGATTTTTAAAAATTTCTAACAACAGAGATTGAAAAAAAAAAAGGAATTCAGTGCTAATCAGTTTTCTTTTTGTTTAAAATTGATAGACCTATAGCAGAGAAAGACAATTTCAATTGCATTAAAAACAAAAAGTCCATTAGCAAAGGACTCAAGTGAAAAAATTGTGTTTTGTTTAACACAAATACAATAAAATCTTTAGAAGAATGTTGCATTGAACATTATAAGTCATTTTTATAAAATGGCTCACAGAATAATTTGTTTCAGAAATTCAGGGACTTTTTTTTATTTTAAAATTTCAGGTTATTTATGTACACTACTTTTGTTTATACCAAAAGCTGGCTTTTTATTATCAGCATCAAGAACACATTCGTTGACATTTTCTTACTCTTTTATATTTCTTTAATTTTTTTCCATTTGGCATTGATTGAATGACGCAAACATGTTACATTACAGGTAGGTAATGTACATGTAGGTTGGACTCACGCATAAATGTAATCTGGTCTCTTTCTTTTTGTTGTGATGTGACAGCCATTGTGAGGGATGTATAAGGCACATGAAGGCACTGTAACCGTTCAATAGTATGATTATTTATTCCGAAAGACAACATTGAACATAATGAATTTAAAGTAATTTTATAACAACATAAATTGAAACCCAGATCTTAACCACTTCATAGTAAAAAAAACAACAACCACCAACATAACAATTTATGACAACATTTCGGAGCAAAATTGAACAAAAGTTAGCCAACAAGGTTTACAAATATATACATGTATATTGAATAATAATCACTATACATAGGTTGCCTTCGGATGGACATTTCCCCCCTTAAATCATGTAAGATTAATACATGTTTACAAACAATTTTTTTTCACTCTGATGGTCACAGCAAAATATCTATGAACTTACTGATAACAACCCTTGAAATACACAGAAGATTAGGAGGTAGTACATGAATCGAACACCTTCGCTGGATTCATATTTTTCAAATCCATTCACCAAAGCCGGTTCCCATGGCACATAGAAAAGGAAGAAGTACGTTGCACAAGCAAAAGGAGCTGAAAATATAATCCTGAGGATAAGAAGAATATTATTTAATATAATCATTTACATGCTTGGAAATAGAAATATTGGGGTAAAAATCAAGCACTTAGTAAAAAAGGTACATCAAAAACCATTCTCAGCAAATCAAACATTATTGGGTACTGAAATCTTGACTTTACACTGAACATATTTCTGTATATTTTTTTTCAATTTTTACTTTTTTTATGGTTTGTTCATCCATCAGACATTGCCTTGTATATAAGTGTTTAAATCAACAACAACAAAGAAAAAGAAAAGATTTTGGAACATACCACGGCCTCATCTTTCCCCATCTAGTGTTTGTTTTCTGAACGAAAATTCCAATTAGTGGATCGGTAACGGCATCCCAAGCATTGCCACTGAAGAGTATAATGGAAACATATCTTGGCTTCAGCTGTGAACAAAGAAAAAGAGAGCAACAATTTAAAAATAATATGAGAATTTCTTTTTGTAAGAAGACTATCTTTTCTTTTTCCACTATAACTTATGTTTTCTTTAAAACCCCTCTTAACACACGTTCCTCAACAGCAACAACATTTACAGATTTTCCATTTTAAAAATTGTGGGAAGAAAATTTGTTTACCTTATCTCTGAATTGGTACAAACTTGTCCCTTTAGTACATTTGCATATACCCTTCATTTTGTTTCGCGACTATTCAAATTTATACTCCCTTTCTACCTTTTAAAAAGTTTGTAATTTTTCCTCTGTGAGAACTTGAGACAATTTAATTATTGCCATTGTTGGAATATCATAGGGCAACCAAAGAAAGTTGTCTCGGGGTGATCAATGGGCTTCATATGATGGATTTTGTTATTCAAATTATAATCCACTATTCGTTCAGTTAAAAACAAAGAAACAAAAATTTACGGCCTAAATTTCTTTGTGATCTCAATTGCAACATATTTAGATAGACTGCCCAGTTTAATACAAATATTTTTGGATACCAAACAACTCTTTGCACTTTGTAAGGACCAAACACATCACTCATAAAAGGAATAAAAATCAAGCTGATCAGGAGAGAAAAATGATTAAACAAAAATATGTAACAAAACAAAACCAAGAAGGATCCCAAAACAATTAGCATATCTGATGCATAAAAGATTGGATTGACAAGTTATTCCAAAATAATCAAGAAAATCAAAGCAAAACGAAGTATGTGTATTATTATTCTCTTTTATAGCTGCATCAAGCATAGTAATCAATAATGTGGGCAGGTCTTCAAATGTTCTCCAACAAAATAGCACTTCCTGTATCTATCTGTACTGGGAAATCATTTCTATGTGTATTTTTTAATGTTTATCTTCTCTCGAAGACCCTTTACGTTGACACTCCTTTTCATATTCCTCAAGTAATGATCAAATCAGCTTCTATATATCTTTACAATGATTATACATACTGATAACAATAGGATGAAATCTTGGCTTTATCTGTGCCTTCATGCTGATGACATGATTCTTAACTAGCTTGATGGGTTAAAAAGGAATTTATTATCCACATTTTTATCAGCATGAGTATTCATTCGATACCACAAAGTCTTAATTATTCTTTATTTGGTGTATAGATTTTTCAAACTTTGTCCTTGCTTGTATTTTGGCATGACTTTGCAGTAACTGTAAAATCTCAGATCCACCAATTTATTAAAGGTCCTTTGTTTTATTTACCTTTATTCCCTCCAACTATTCTTTTGAAAATTATTTGATCATGTTACCAAAAAGAAAAGAAAAGACAAAAAATTTAGATCATTTTCACTCAAGTTGCTGATTTTTATAACATTTTTGAAATACACTCCTACACTCCAACATAAATCTTGGGTTTATACCAATTCACTTTAAAGAAAACAAGGAAAGGGGAGCAACAAAGTAACAAAGCTTAAAAATAAAGAAATAAATAAAAGCAAATACAAAAAGCAGTATTAAAAAAAAGATAAGACCCTGCTCTCCTCTACACACCAAATCAGTTTCTGGAACAGTAAAGCATTTTTTAAGTCAAGATGATTAGATCACTGCATAAAAAACAACTTCTAAACACCAAATATAAAACTTAAAAAGAAAAGAGAATTATCATGCATTAAATGAACAATAAAATCGAAATGAAAAATAAAATCTTTTCTAAAGGAAGCAATGATAAAAAAAAAAAAAAAAAAAAATTTAAACAACTCTAACTTATAAGGGGATCAGGAATGAATAATCTTTTCTTTTTCTCCACATCGACAATAGCCTGAAAAAAAAAAATTAATAACACTTACAAATTGATACCTCATAAACTGATCATCAGGATGCAACTTCCAAAAAAGAGTCTTTACCTCAAACAATCAAAACCCTTTGGCGCAAATTGGGATAAGGATGTGTTGTGTGTTTTGGTTGGTTTACGTTTTCTTTCCTTGTATAATCATTATTTGCCAAGACAAAGATAATTGCTCGTCACTGACTCGCTAATAATATGGAACAGATACAGCAGAGTACATTAAATGAGTCTTTTCTTTAAACATGATTTGTTAACTTTAGACACAACAGAAACAATTTCAAGAAAAAATCTTAAGTATATATTTGTTCACATCACAAGATCAGTAATGAGCAGCTGAAAGTTAAAAAATATGATCCAAATACAAAATCAATCCAAATATTTAATGAAATATTGCACTATCTAAAGAAAGATTATGAGGATATAAGCACAGCTTTAGTATTATATAAGTATATACACGCACATTTTTAGAACAGAAAAATCCACAGCCTGTTTATTGTGGATTTTAAAACGGGTATCTAGTCTCCCATTTTCATACATCGTAAGTTCAGTTTTCTTTCCTATCACATTTTTAGAACTTATGTTTCTAGTTAGCTTTATACTGATAGGGGCACAAAAAATATCTTTCAAAGCTGAAAGGATAAATCTAAGCTGCCCAAACAAAAATAAAAAAACTTGTTAAAAATTGATACGGTGTGACCAGCTTTTATAATTCTTCCTTTATGAGCAACATCAAAATAGATGACAATCATTTTAAGATAAACACCTTCCAAAGGAAAGACCTATCAGTTTATACCAAACAAAGGATTTTCAATTCAGTAAAAAAAAAAGAAGAAATTAGTGCCTTGAAAATAGTTTATATCGATAGAGACAATATTGATAAGATTTATTTTAAGTGAATTCCACTTTATTTAACCATTCTTAGGATTTGCAAGAATCAACACAATATATTGTTGTTGACAGTTATGCCAACTAGATCATTATTTTATTTTTTTATTGAGCCTTTTGCCAACAGCAGCCTATACCATATTGAGTCACAAAAGATAACTCCTTGACAGATCTTTACAGTACTCTGATCTGCTAACTATATTTTTTACTAAAAATCCGTAAATTTATGGACAATTGGCACCACTGTCAGGTCAGTGTATCTTTATAACTTTTAAATCACTTAACACACAGGATTTAAAGCATATATATATACACTGTATTAAGGAAATTGATGTATTACCATTGAATTGGTTGGTTGATGAAGATCCAACATCAGCAAAAGTTTTCCTGCTTAAGTTGTTAAAATTAACCATAATGAAGAACTTAAAATGATTATCCAAAAAAAATTTCTTTTGTGAAATATTAATACTACAGAACAAAGCAAAACAGTTGGTATGTTCACTATTGTTCAAGCTCCCTACTGACTGTTAGCTCTTATTCAAAGTTTAAAAGGTGAAGTAGTATTAACATACCAATGCCACCTCAAGGAGGAAAATGTTCAGAAAGAAACCGATGACTGTGCAGGTGATTTGATAAGGTGCTCCACCAATAGCAAAACACAACTTTCTCCAAAACGGAAGAGGAATATTACTCAGACCTCCTTCATGTGTTATCCGCAAGTACTGTGGGGAAAGAATTAAAATTAAATGTATAATTTTTATTGTTCCTTGTAATTAATACAGACATCCAGGCTCTTTCAATGTGAAATTGTATTGATTATAAATAATGATGATGATAATAATAATAATAATAATAATAATAATAATAATAATAATAATAAAACTAATAAAAATGTATTCACAATTTACTTATGCAGTTCATAAATCATAGTTTAATACTTTAAAATCCTTGCATACGGGCTCAAATTCTTAAAGTGGCTAATTAATTGAACAAAATTGACTTCAGAATGAACACAAAAAAACTTTTTTTTTTTTTCAAAATTAAAGAAAAAATATAGAGTTGCCTTTGACGCCAATAATTGGTAGACATATATAGGTGAGAATGCTGAGCAACGTCTTTCAAAATGACGATAGATTTCATTTCTTAAATGTCTAATCATGCTAGTAAAAATATTCATTGAAATAAATAAAATAGTAGATATAATCGTAAAATGTAATATTTGAGGTAAAATAAGTACCTTTTGATTTGATCCATTTGCACTCCCCCCTTGATGAGACGATTGGCTCATTCCAGCGGTTGACATAATGGCAAAAAAATTATCAAAAACACTGGAAGCAGTTTTTTTCTTCTCTTTTTTTACACACCCTGTAAATATCTGGGGGAAAAAAATTTGTTAAAAATAATAAAGTTACATCAATTATAGCAGTTATTTCTAGACTCTATAGATTTACAATAATTATACTTCAATAAATATATCTGTATAAATAAGTTACCTAGTCGCTATGCTATACACTGACAGAACACTATTGATGCTTGCAGCTGTGTTACAAACATGGTAGGTCAACTAGTCAAGACATTGGATTGGAACGTTTTTACAGCCCTAAGATGTTAAATTTTGATTTCTTCTATAGATCTAAAGGTTTGAAGTTTATTCTATGTTTTCTTAACCATAATGACAGTTATTTTGCCAGCAACGGGTATGCATTATTTTGAGGGTTTCTTTTAAAAATTCTTGTATCTTTCTGAACCAACAAAGATGGAATAAAATTGTTTGCAAATTTAAAAACTTCAGCTTTTTATCTTTCAAACAAAAAATCGTCAACGCTCACGATTAGCATTATATGACATACATGTGACTTCATTGAGCCTTGAAGTGCATTTATTCCGATATATTTACTAATACTATTCATGATTTATGTTGCTGTCCTTAAGTGCACAATATAGCCGTAACCCGCACTGTCGTGTCAAAAAAACAAACTCACTCACTCAGTCTTTAAGCGCAAATTTAATGTACAGCACATTATGTGTTATATGTATAATAGTATATACTCTATTGCTCTATTTTCCAGCCCTACCCTTTCAATCAATGTGACTGAAGTGAGAGTGTCTATAGTTTTACTGCCTCATAGATAGTGTATCACTTCTGTCAAAATTTTGATACAATATTTATGTAGTGATATTACGCTGCAGGCCTATAAAAGTTTCTGTCCGAATCAAATTCTTTGTTTGGACCACCAAAGAAAGCTTCTAAAGATATATATATGCTCCCTCTTAATTTAATACTTCCTAGGTCTAAAGAAAGATAATACATTTACAGTGTTTTAAAAGTGCAAACTACCATTATTATTGCAATACAATGTATACACAGATTTTATGTTTCTAAGTAATACAGTTCTAAACATAAATAGATCTAGATATTAATTAGGAAATTATACTTAGATCTATAAAAAGTTGTAAGCATATATAATGTTGTGGTGAGCTCAGGCTTGTCATGGAAACGAATTGTAGGCCTAATCCATTGCCACGTTACTTTACAAAGCCTAAGTGCGTTTAAAGCAAGATTTGGACAGAAACACTAAGGGCTGTAGTAGTACAGTGCTTACAGTTTGTCACAAGATTACTTAAATTCATTTATAGCCGAAAGATGACTCATTATAATCTAACCGTGAATGTTGTACCGACGACCCCCAGTGCGTAAATCAAGATTTTGGACAGAAACACTAGATTCTCCCTGTACATGGTCACAAGTGACTTGTAAACAAGTATGAGCTCACTACTCATCGCAAGAATAATACCTTTTACAAGCTTCCACAGCTTTGTAAAAGCCTAAGGGCCTGGTGCATTTACACTTTTTGAAAGAAGTACTGCTTAATCCAGACCATTAGATATTAAAAGAATTTATAAGCATTAGATAGATAGATAGAAATAGCATTTATAAATCTAGAATCCTTAGCTTGAGTTAATATTAATCTTACATCTACTAATCTAGATGTAGATTCTCATTAAAGTAAACATAAATTTAAACTTGTGACCAGCACCTTACCTATAAATATTATATCTAGATATAGATCCTGCTTTGCTCCTTGGAAAACATTAAATCTAATCCTCTAAAATAATTATTACTACAATGTTATTTTCCATTTGGGTTTTACATGACTACACTCCCTTTATTGGCACTATCAGCTATTTTTTAAACAGAAGAGTTAAATGAGAAGGGTATGCAACCGTGGGCGTAAAGCACTCACCTTTGTCATTACAGTTATGTAGTTTGGGCTTTTGTGCGTGTTTTATTTTATTTTATTTTTTTTTTGAAGGGGGGAGGGGGTATGTTTTGTGCTTTTTGCGTTTTCAGGTTGAAAATTAACTCGGAAGCTATGTAACTTATAATGAAAATAAACACAACAAGAA
>RQTK01000561.1:0-56798 GCA_003991915.1 Elysia chlorotica | reverse complement strand
AAAAAAAAAAAGAAGAAGAAGAAGAAGAAGAAGAAGAAGAAGAAGAAGAAGAAGAAGAAGAAGAAGAAGAGCAACAACAACAACAAAACAGCTGAAAGATATTATAAGGTAGGTTTTAACTTTTCAAATTATTTGCTCTATCTTCGTAGAGGTGATTGTGATGGCTAATGATGGCTAATAAAACATTTAATTTTCGATTACTTTCAGTATACATTTAACCGTGCAGTGATCTTGTTCCGTAGCTTCTCCACCCCCTTTTTAGGCTAGGTTTGCAAAGCATGACATAAGAACCTTTATCAAAGCATTAAAAAAATAAATAAAATAAAACCAATAAAATCCTAGCGTGTTTCTGATTTGTTTAAAAGAAGAAACAAGCAAACAAACAGAAACAATCAGAATCAAAACAATTGTAGACACTTTCTAGGCATAATTGATAATATTCCAGTTACTCATTTTGATATTTCAATGTTGGACTACTTTTTTGTACCGGCATTTGTAATGATGCCTTTCCACCCTGTACTCGCAATAATAATGTAGGTCCACTTTTCTTCCATGGTTTTATTTTTCCTGGCGAATTTTTAAGGCAAACAACATCAACTGGATGTAAAACAAAATCAATTTATATTCACGGTAGGATTGTTAGGTAACCATGGAATATGAAAATTTGTTTTACAAAGTTAATCTATAATCGCCGGTACACGTGATTATATTTCTGATATTAATCGGTCTATTATCTATTTGTTCAGTCGTTAGCATGGAGGCATACTGAAAGAAGTTGAGTATGACCCTAGGAGATATAAAATTATAATACGATAAGCCATTACAAGGACTGCCTATCAGACATCTCAGATATATAGATGACACTTCACTGCACTAATGGCAAACTCCATACAAGATTAAAGAATAAAGATATGTGTAAAAGAAATAGCATGGAGGCTCTGATAGAGCCAAATGGAAATAAAAGGCAAAACAGTTATTGAAGACCGTTCTGGTAATAGCGGTTTCCATATTGATAAAAACAAAAGATAGAAATGACAATGCAAAGACACAATGAATACAATATTTCCTACTGCACCATAAGTATGGATGTAAATCAAGAACAACCGTACATGCGTCAACAATTTCAAAGCTTTCATGATCAAATGCTACAAAAAAAACAAACAAAACAAAACAAAACAACAACAACAACAAAAACCAAACAAATAAAAAAGCAACTTGAACTACATAGTCTAAGCAGGTTCCAAATAAGTGTTGTGAAAATGATTTAGTGCGACGCAAAGGCACACACTATACAGCATTCTTAAGGAATTGCTTAAAGTTTTTGTCTCACGTTCGTCTTAGATCCTTCACAAGTACATACCGGTTCGATTCGAAAAAAGTTTCTTCCCACAGTGAATAAAATACTTACATAAGCTTATAATAAACAGCAGATGTCATCAATAATGTATTTAATAGTGCCGGTGTGTTAAGTGTGAGTAAAAAAGCGAAGAGAGAGAGAGAGAGAGAGAGAGAGAGAGAGAGAGAGAGAGAGAGAGAGAGAGAGAGAGAGAGAGAGAGAGAGAGAGAGAGAGAGAGAGAGAGAGAGAGAGAGAGAGAGAGAGAGAGAGAGAGAGAGAGAGAGAGAGAGAGAGAGAGAGAGAGAGAGAGAGAGAGAGAGAGAGAGAGAGAGAGAGAGAGAGCGGGCAGAGAGACAGAGATATTTTAGAATTGTTTTTAAAGTTTTTATGTTATTAGGCCCCTAGCTGTAACGTTGTTTTTATCCGAATCCCGTCCTAGCATTGTTTATTTCCGATTATGTAGCTTATTCATTATATTATAGCCCTATAAAAAGGCCTAAATTCAATTCGATTCAGTTCAAACTAGTGTATTTAAAAATATATAATTATATATATCTTTATGATTTTTTTTTTTACATCCTGATAGTTGTTGTTATTATTTTTTGTCTCTTTCTGTTGCTGTTATCGCTGCAGCTGTTGTTTTTATTCTCTCAAATTGAACGTGAAACAAATGAATTAACAGTTGCAAATAATACACTACATAAATTTAAATATCTTAGCTATGTTATATTTTGGAAACGCAAGTCGATAATAATAATGTTTTGTGTCGCAGCTAGTTATTATTGTGAGTATGCGAATATGTGATGAAAAGTTCATGAACTCTGTTGACATTATAATTGTGGTCGACGATGACCACTTAATCATTGATTGCCTTTGGTCGGTTATCTTTCAACTATTTAGGCCACTGTATTGATGAGTACGGAAAATGTAGCGTCTTGCCAAAGATGTAGCCAAGGTATATCTCTAATAATCACATGCTACGGTTAATGTTGAAACAGTAAGTTAGTTATCTCCTGTTCAAATGATTGACACTCTCAGTCTCTTGAGCATTAGAGCTTATTTATTAGACTGGATTACAGTTAATAGGAATTACGTAAAGGAAACTTTATGCTGTTTTGTTTATGTGAATATTTGTTGTTGTTGTTGTTGCTGCTGCTGCTATTGTTGTCGTCGTCGTCGTTGTAGTAGTTGTAGTTGTTGTTGTTGTTGTTGTTGTTGTTGTTGTTGTTATTGTTATTGTTTTTAGAGAAGGTTCGGTGGATGGAAGGGGAGGGCTGTGTTTAACGCAAGTAGCACAATAAATTATTCTTAATGACTGTAAAATGGAACGTTGTAATAGTATTACATATCACTAGGCGATTTTTTTTTTTTATTTTTTTTTTTTTTACCTCACATGAAAGTCTTCCCTTTTTGAGACTCAAAACATGTTAAAAGGCTGGTAAAATGTAATGATACATAATGATAGAAAAAACTATTTAAAACAACAACAATAACAACAACAACAACAACAACAACAACAACAACAACAACAACAACAACAAAAATAGCAACAACAACAACAACAACAAAACAACAAACATAAACAAACGAACAACAACAACAACAACAAAACAACAAACAACGAAGCTGTTAAAAATTATAAGAATAATTAACTTAACAGAAAATGCATTTATATTACTATTTACCTAAATTTAAACGGCTCATTGTTTGTTGGAAGCATAGATACTATCTTAAAATAGTAAATGATGCATATAATAATTATGTGCATTTCGCCGAAAATAGTCTCTCTTTAAGTTTAAGGCTGTGAAAAAAAGATAAGTAAATTCTATTGACTTACCGAAATTTCATGAATATTTACGAAGAACACCAAGTTATTAATTTTTGAAACATGTAAAACACATCATAAATTACACAACCGGCATATCAAGACAATAAAACAGATGACTGTAATGAACTTTTTTTTACAAGTAGCTTATGCACATTATCTTTTGTGCCTTTTATCAGTTAATACAGTTATCTCTTGTATTGAAATTAACACAAAAGAAAGAGAAGCAAAAAAGCATGTCTCATACACTGTATTTAAGTTCGTCAGTTTACCAAATGGATAGCAGCACAGTGTTAAGAGCGATAGGTCTACTATTTATTTTGAATACCTTTCGGAAAAGTGATACGGTTGGTCGCTTCCCTCCTGTGGATGAAACTAACTGGGTTTAAATTTTGCGCATGTGAATTTTTAATGCTAGGCATGCACTGGTACATAATTTTTAAACTTAATGTTGTGTACTCAATATTCACGCTATCTAAAATAAAATAATTTATAAAATGATTGTGTTTCTGAAGCGAGCGCTTATAATCGCTATTAAGTTAGCATAAAGTTAGCATTTCCTTTCTTGTTCAACGTTTGTAAGGGAACAAAATAATAATTAAAGCCCAAGTGTGCACGTTTATTAGTTCATTAGTATTATTAGTTTTCACAAATCGAGTAAGCCTCCATGAAATTAGATAATGAAAAGATAAACAAACATATTCTTGATGCAAGGATGTGCTAATGGTTTGCTTAAATATTTCAGTGTTATTGCTCTTTTTTATACGATAAGATAATGCCGTTTTTACACTTTTTCAATTCACTTTCATGCCGTATATATATCAAAGGAGTGGTTACAACATTTTGTTGTTTGATATGCCATATACCCTACTGTGCACAGGTTAATTATTGTTGTAAAAGATCGGTTATGCTCAGGATATAATGTTTCCAAGAGAGACAGAAGCTGGTTGTGGTAAACGTTCATGTTTTATGAACGTTTTTTTTTAAATCGAAAAATGCTCATTAGTCTCTCTCTCTCTCTCTCTCTCTCTCTCTCTCTCTCTCTCTCTCTCTCTCTCTCTCTTTCTTTCTCTCTCTCTCTTCTCTCACTCACTCTTTAAATTAATACATTTTTAAAAATTCACTTCCATGCCGTATCATTTTATATAAAGGGAGTGGTTACACCAGTTTGTTGTTTGATAGGCCAGTATACCCTACTGTGCGCAGGTTATTATTGCAAAAGATCAGTTATGCTCAGGATATAATGTTTCCAAGAGAGACAGAAGCTGGTTGTGGTAAACGTTCATGTCGTATGTACTTTTAGATTTTTTTTTTTTTAATAGAAAAATGTTCATTAGTCTCTCTCTCTCTCTCTCTCTCTCTCTCTCTCTCTCTCTCTCTCTCTCTCTCTCTCTCTCTCTCTCTCTCTCTTTCTCTCTCTCTCTCTCTCTCTCTCTCTCTCTCTCTCTCTCTCTTACATACCCACACTCTCCCTTTCTCTCCGTATCTCCAACCATCTCTTTTTTTTCCTACACATAGTGTAATTACCTTGCTTTTTTCATCCTGGTATCACTTTCAGTTTCCTTGTATGTTTATTGCCCACTTAGTCTGTCTTTACCCATCTAACGCTATGCATTACAACGTTGGCGACTATGCCCTTCCACACCTCCCGATCATTCGCTGTTTCAAATCTTCAGTCACTCTCCCAACATCTAGCCACTCTTTTGTTACTTCATCCAGTATCTTTTCTCGTCCTTCCCCTCTGAAACGCTTTCCTTCCACCATACCAGTAACAGTACTGTAATAACATGTTCCAGCTTTTCTCTTCTCATCACATGACTAAAACAATATTGCTTGGCGTCTACGAATAATAGTTATAATTTAAAAGTGATCTTTTTGTGTTAGCCTCCTGTAGAGCTATTTTCTTAGACTTCTTAATTGTCCGCGAGATTCTGAGCATTCTTCTGAGGAACCACATTTTAACTACCTCCAGTTTTCTGTGTTCAATCGGAGTTGTACAGGCCTTACATACATACATAAATATGAGTTCAATATAGCATTAAAGGACTGTTCTTTTTGTTTGCATGGATATGCGCTTGTTTGTTAAGAGTGCTTTCCTTTTCTGGAAACTCGGGTTTAACGTTTGCTTGTGGTATTCTTGATGATATTTCAGTGTTATTCTCTCCGTCAAAAAAGATCCTAAGTATTTGAATTGGTCACGCTGTTTGAGTTTAGTTCTTTTGATAGAGATATCATTATATCTGATGCGGTTCTTTCTCCCTACTGGTGACCATTACTTCTGTCTTTTTACTATTTAATTCCAGTACTTTCTTCCTACTCTCTTTTTCAATAATGTTCAACAGTCATTTCAAGTCTTATTACAATATGTGATTAGTGCAGCGCCATCGGCATTTTTAAATAATGTTGTTGTTTTCTCTTCCAACTTCCATTCCTGGATATCATCTTTTTGCACGTTTAATTAGAGTATGTAAGCTACAGATAGCGTTTGTCGCTCCTGTTCCCATAACAAAACCGCGCTGCTCTTTTGCTATTCCGGATTTAATTTTGCTACTGATCTCAGCATGATGATTCTGAAAAATATTTTTTAAACAACACCCTCTCTACTATTCCTTTTTTTCATTTACCCTCTATCCCACTACCAACACAGCCACATTCTTCAGTAAAGTTAACAAATTGGTGTTGCGATGTATGGCCTGATTTGACGCATACATTTTCCAGCAGGTCTGTATAGGCCCTGCATAAATTACACAATCAAGAGCCAAGGCCAGTTCTACTGTCTTTGACCAAGCGAATAATAATTATTATGTTATTATAACTATGAAATACGATTAGCCCACTTTTTACGGTACCTGTAGCATTATAGACGTATAGATCTTCCACTGCGCTCTTTTCAACCTCTCAGATTCATCTACGGGTGCCTAAAAAAAATACGGGTGTGTCTAAGCGTACATAACCATATGACCTCTCAGGGGTGTGTGCATCCGAATAGTTAAAAAAATAGTGGCGTGCATCAATAATATCTATATCTATATCTGGTGCTGGAATTAAAATTTTACTTGAGTGATTTAGGGTTCTTTGGTTTCTCATTTCTCTTTCGTTTCCATGTGTTCTCCAACATTGATGTAGGCCTACATTTAATGAATATTTATCTTAG
The DNA here is from genome assembly GCA_003991915.1 of Elysia chlorotica. Classification (NCBI taxonomy): domain Eukaryota; kingdom Metazoa; phylum Mollusca; class Gastropoda; family Plakobranchidae; genus Elysia; species Elysia chlorotica. The sequence goes on along the minus strand of RQTK01000561.1, from coordinate 50,482 downwards.
TAATTTTTCTTTCATAGATTTTTCTTCACCACAACGCCTTTGATATTAGATTAGATATTTATGTTTCTTATGTTAAAAAAGATTCTCCTGGTTAAGTTAATTCCCATCGGGCTTAGATGCTTATAAAAAATGCGAATAAGTCAGCTACAAAACACTCCGAGGTTTTCCAAAGGGGGGCGTATTTCCTACATGTGATCTGTTTGTTTTGGTTGCCTAAAAACTGCGGGCACAAGAATAACAATAAAAAACTACTCACAGAGCCCTCGATTTTCGAACCTAGGGGTTTGCTCAAGAGGGTTAAATCTACTGACTGGTCGGTCTAGGTAACTTTATTTAAATTATGTTATAAGGGGCAAAATTTGTAAATGTTTCGGCATTGTTACTGGTAATCTGGAGTAAGATCTAATTGAAACCGAGTAGGCATTAGTTTATCTTGAACAGACACTGACTGTTAATGTTATAGATCTAGATGACTGGAACAATTATGTGTTGGTAGCAGAAAGCATGGATTATAAATACAAAACACAGAAACCATGACAGTGTGGATGGCATGCTTAATCATGTTCTTAACTTGGAGACACTGCATCAGCAACACACACACTTTTAGGGCCAGACTCACCCTCCTTTTTCGACAACCTTCATGGCGCTGACAATGCAAAATGCAATGAACTATAGCCAGTTGTGATGTGAGATGTATATCTAGTCAGAAGCTCTAAATCTAAAACCGACAGTTGATAAACGCAATAAAGAACTTCAACGAAATTTCTTCTTTATTGGTCTGAAATGCTTACAAAACAAGACATCTGTCTGTAGGCTACATTTTTCTTTTATCATGTAAACTGAATCTTCAATCACCTTAGAATTCAGAGGATTGGTAAAAGTTATTAATAGGTACGGAGATTCTACCCAAGGATTTTGGTTTCATGCAATACTAAGAGATTTATTTTTACTATTATTGCACAAACCTATGCACCCTTTTTGAAATGTTACCAGATCAATGTATCTTATCTTCTTGTCTCTTTAAGTTTCTCTCTCTGTGTCTCATTGTCTACTGGTCTCTCTCTCTCTCTCTCTCTCTCTCTCTCTCTCTCTCTCTCTCTCTCTCTCTCTCTCTCTCTCTCTTATATGTCAGTTCATTTTCTTGTTTTCATGATGATTATATGATTAAGATATGTTAAAAAAATGTCGTTATCTTAAACCACAGTTCCAATACAGATTAACAAATCATGGGGGATCGTATCAAGTCTCTTACTGTATATGATCTGCGGTTTCCAACTTCCCTGAATAAGGATGGATCTGATGCTATGGTAAGTTTTGAGGCACATCCTTTTGCAAGTTTTGCTGTTAATTTAATGTACAGGTGGATAGGTTTGCTGAGAAGAGATGACCTAGCACTGAATGCTATTTATAACCAAATCTGACTGTTGTTTTGATGTTCAACACACTTTTGTTGACTCGAACTTAATGTTAAGGTGGGAAAATTGGTGGATGCTAACTACTCCAGATGTTAATTTACTTATTGGATGAAAAGAACATATATTTATATTCTCGTTTTTACCATAAGCATATTTCAACTTTGATTCTCTAGAGATAGAGGGAGAGAGAGAGACTCTTAAGTTGTAATGAACATTAAAATACAGATAGACGTCTTTGGCTGGAAAGAAAGAATAAAGAACATAATTGCTCTACACACTCTAGATAAATCTTGTTGAAACTGCTGTGAATTCATTTTTTGTGTGCATCAAAATGCTTTTTCAGAACAAAAGTCCAGACTACTCATGTCCATATGTGACCCTGGCAACTGAATCGGGTCATATAGGCAATGGTATCACATTCACTGCTGGCAGGGGAAATGAAATAGGTATTTTCGGATCTGAGATATCAAGATAACAAGTTTTTTGTTGTTTTTGTGAATCTAGTCCTAACCTTTTCTTTCAGAACAAAAACCCAGATTACTCGTGCCCATATCTAATTTTGGAGACAGAATCTGGGCTAAAAGGTCATGGCATCACATTCACACTTGGAAGGGGCAATAACATAGGTACCCATAACTATATATATTGTAAAAACTAGTTTTAAAAGGAGTACTTTTGACCCTTTGCTTCCTCTTTCTCTCATACTTTTTCTCATAATCTCCTTCCTTACATTCACAACCTTTTTTTCTTCTTTCCGAAACTATATTTTTCTTCCTACTATATTCCTCTAATTTAGATGTTTTTGAGTAGAGGAAATTCGAAAGAATATGACATTTTTCAGCTTAAAGTCTTGAGGCCAAATTGACTCTAATTTTATCTTGTTTGGGAGGTTAGCATTATTGAAATTAATATTGACCTGATATTTTTAAAATAAGGACAATTTCAAGGAAATGATAAGGATTTAAATATGCCTATGTTTGACATAAAAACACACACACGCACACAACCCAACAAATATACCTTAACTTTTTTCTGTTAAACCCCAGATGCCTTTCAACGCTACTACATATTTGTTATGGATAGAAGCTATACTCATAGATTCTTGGATTAGGCCTACAATAAATCTAGCCACTATTATGTATTTTAAACAATGCTCTTTTCAATGCTAGTTAGAGATAAATTCACAGCAAAAAATTTTATATGAGGACAATCACAGGAGTGTAATGTTTTAAAGTTTTGCACATGAATTTTTGTTTATATTTTTCTATTATACTCTGTAGTTTTATTTCTTTCATTTAAAAAAAATCAGTATGTGAAGCCATAAAGTTGCTGAAACACCTAGTGATTGGTCAAGACACTCTGCCATTTTTGAAGATTTTGGCTCTTTTTGGAGATCTCTTACCAGTGAAGATCAGATAAGATGGGTGAGGTTTCTAGCTAATTGAGTCTTATAGTTTTTAACCTTTAGATAAATATGATTGAAACATTGGCAACAGAAACCACCAAATATATATGGGTTGTTTTTCAAATATCATATTACCATTTAACTTTAAAATTGAACTTTTTTGCCGGCACATATAAATATAGAAGATTTAATATTTACATACAGTATTTCCTTTGTTATGTTATATTGATCACCATGCATTCTTATCAGTAGCAAAAAGAACATGATTCAATTAAACTCACTGTGCCATTTATCTAATTAATAAATTGGTTTGATTTACTTCACATTGATTTGAACTGAATGCCTCTTTTCATTACCTATTTGTTTGCTGTTTTTTTTTCATCAGCTGGGACCAGAAAAAGGTGTTATGCACATGGCAGTTGCAGCCATTGTTAATGCTGTATGGGACTTATGGGCTAAGAAGGAGAAGAAGGTATAGCAGTTTCCCTAAAACGTCTTCCTGTAGTTAGCAAGATCCTACTTGATATAATATTGTGAAGACTTGAAAGATTTGAAAAACTTATCTATTAACTTAAAATAAAACTTCTGCCTGTTTTAAAGAAAAAAAAAATACTGTAAGGTAAATGAAAAGGCATTGTTTTCTTGTTTTCTTTTTTTTCTTCTTCTTCTTTACAATTCCTAAAGGGAAAAAAATACCTCTAATTTTTCCTTGCATGAACGCTAAAACTTAAAAACGTTCACATGTGCTTCTGTAGGAGCTTTTAGTGATATTAAAACGTAGACTGCCTATTTCAATAACAAGCAAGTTTAAAAAACAGGGAACGTATGCCTATTTTCACTAAACGTTAAAGTTTGTAATAAAAAAATTAGTAGTTTGGTTGACTTAAAAAAATCAAACATTTTATAGATGAGGCAGAACATTTCATTAGTCAAATGGGCAGTTGTAATGTTAAATTATCCAAAATTTTTAAAATTTTATGAAAATACCAGCTTTGAGAAAAAATTACATTTTGTGTTTTTTAAAATGATTTTAAGTGATGCAAATGATTTCCATTAATTTTTTTTCCCAGCCGCTATGGAAACTTCTTGTAGACATGGTGAGTATTTTTTATCAAGAAATGCTTTCATAACTTTGCTAAATACATGACTTGTATCTCTCATTGCTTGAAACATCTCTTTTAAGCGCTCATACTTTATGTATCCTTATCCTTCCCTAACTTTTCTTGTCTCTTTTCTCTTTCTTAGTTGTCTATCTTTCTCTACCTGATGCTGTGTCTCTCTGTCTACCTCTCTGTCTGTATGTGTTTGTCTGCTTCTCTGCCCATCTCCTCTGTGCCTTTCTCTGTTTCTCTCTGTCCCTCCTTCTCTTTCTCCCTCTCACTCTCTCCCTGTCTCTTTTTCTCTTGATCTTGATCTCGATCTCCTCTCTCTCTCTCTCTCTCTCTCTCTCTCTCTCTCTCTCTCTCTCTCTCTCTCTCTCTCTCTCTCTCTCAAACCCTCCTTCCTTTCCAGTAACGCACATATTAACTGATAATTTTTATTTCACACACAGGAACCAGAGAAGCTGGTCTCTACCATTGATTTCAGACACATGTAAGCTAACAGGTTAAAAAAAAAAATTTGCAAGTGTTAGTAAGTGTTTAAGTGTTAGTAAGAGTATTTAGAAAAAAAATATTTGTGATTCAGTCCATGGGTTTGTACAACTTTTTTACAATATACAAAAATATTTAATATCCAATATGGAAAGAAAATGTTTAATATCCACTATAGAAACACATGAAACACAATTGTGTCTATTTAGCATCAAACCTTACCAGCCCATATGCAAAATATTATAACTCAGCTGAAGCAGTCTCTACAGGAGAAGCAAAAAACATAATACATTACAATTTTGCTTGTTTACTAGTTTTGTGTTTGTATCAGCCCCTTTTCAATTTTGCAACTTTTTTTGTGCCACATTTTGTTAAAAATGTCAATATAAGGAAGGAACGAAAGTTTAATCAACCTTTTCGTTTTTTATCTCTTTCCTTTTTGCAGGACAGACTGCCTAACAAAAGAGGAAGCCATTGGTGAGAAAGAGGTGTTTTGTTAGGACTCAGTGCCGGATTTCCCCCAGCAGAAGTGATCCCCCTTAAAAATGTTTTGTAAAATTATACATCCGAGGACAATCATAAAGGAGCGAGGGGCCTCTCTCTCATCAAAGTTGAGCCCAGGGCCCCCTTGCAACCTAAATCTGAAATTGTTGGGGCTGTTAGGAAAATACTACTACATAATATATTAACCAATTTATCGAGACTTCCTCAGGGCAAACTATATCTAGTATTGATAGGCTCTACAAAGCTTGCCCAAGAGTGATGTGAACATGTTGAATTAAAACCAAGTCAAATTTATACACAAAATGAACCAAACTATTAACTATGCTACAATATAGTTTACAAAAAAATCTGTTTCATATATTAAAAAATTCATGTCATACATATGCACTGTTTGCGCATGTGATTTCTTTCACTAGTTTTACAGGGGAGGGGGAAAACTGTATAATGTAAACTTTCCCCAAACCCAAATATTTATGTACACACTGTTGCATCACATAACTTGCACATTATGTCCACAGAGTTTAAAGAAATAATTGCAAAATTAAGCTTGATTTGTGTCCAGTAACAAAAAAGGGTTTGTTGTAGTCCCAAAATTAATAACACAACCAAAAGGGCCCTTGAGATATTCAGAAAGATTAGAAGTTGAAAATAGTTAATATTCACTTAAGGCATCTAAGCCTATGCTTATTCTGATTATTCTCATTTTTTCCATGTATCTTTTTTCAGAAATGCTTAAGAACATGAAATCTGGTAAAGAGGAAAGAGGTAAAAGCTATTTTTTATTATACTGAAAATGTTCTTTTATGTCTCATGCCTTTAAATGATAAAAGAATTGTTTATACAATTTCTATTAACTTTGATAAGTTTGGATTTTCTTTTCACTATTACTCTTATACATATTGAACAATGCAAGAATCATTTTGGGTTCTGTATACTGACATTCTTTGATTTGTCATAACAGTTTGTTCTTTCTTCCTTCTCAAGTATAGGCCTACACATTTCATTTTCTGATGTAGTAAAAGCAAAGCCGATCTTTCAAAATAATACTAGTTTTTCAAACTCAAATGTCGGATTGATTGATCAAGACCAATTTCAATAGTAATTAAAAAACATTTTTTCCTCCAAAGAGCAAGAATTGCTAAAGACCGGTTACCCAGCATATACCACTTCATGTGCTTGGCTGGGTTACAGTGAGGAGAAAATTATAAGGGTAAGTGTGACAGTGGTGATGTTATGATTAAAGTTTAAACAAGAAGAATGGAATATATTTTGCAGTTCTTTTTTTATGTGGTTTGTTCTAACATTATTTTTTTCTTTATTGTAACAGTTATGTAAAGAAGCTATGGCACAAGGGTTCACAAGGTAGGATTGGACCTTTTTTTAATACCTTATATCTTAAATGTAGTCTTAAAAAAATACAGAAATATTTAAAGTAAGCCATAATCAAACATTAATTAAAAAAAAAAACAACAATAAAAAAACAACAACATTGAAACTTCTGCTGTGATGTAGATAAGTATTCAAAAGGATTAGTTATATTTTCTTGCATTTAATGTCCAATTTGTGATGCATCACTTGTGCTAAAGGTTATGGTCTAGGACAGTAAGGAGGGGGGGATGGGAATATTTTGATGTAGGTTTAATCTGGCTATGGAGCTGAATAAACCCTACCAGCAGTTCTATCTTCAAATTTAAGGGAATCTCATTCTCTATCTAAATGCTAAGGGCAAAGTACTCTTAATCATTGCCTTCAAATTTTTGTTGTTGATATGATTGCTTTAGATTATTGTAATCTTTATATATCTTTAGATATATATTTCTATAAACACAGTACCTGTAAAAACACCTTATCTGCCTTTTCTATTGCGAAGCTGATATCTCAATCATTTTAGTGTCATGACTGACAAAATATTATTACTGATTATTGTTCCCTCAGGTTCAAAATGAAGGTTGGAGCGGACCTAGAGGATGATAAGCGGAGAGCTGGTGTTTTACGGCAGACGATGGATAAAGATCATCTTCTGGTAGGGACTTACGGTGTATAGTAATGTTTCAATGAGAAAAACAAAATTAAGATGAAAATAATTTTTGAAATTTCAACATGTTTTCTAAATTATTGAACTAAATGGCACTAGATCCATATTTCAGACTTGATGCAATCATTATTGGGATGTGATTGCTTACACCCTTTTCGCCGATGGTGCCATTTTGGGGTTGGTGTGCCATATGTTTGCATGTCAAACGATCTTGCACGAGTCTGTGTTTCTCATGTAGCTGGGTCCCTGTCCACTCTTTTATGTCGTCGTACCACTTCCTGGTGGCTCTGCCTTTCCCTTTTTTCCTTCCATTCTGCCTGTTAGGATTGTTTGAGCGAGGCTTTCATGCCTTGCTATGTTCCCCAAAAAGACAGTTTGTAATGTCGTATGCTTTCCATTAATTCTCTTTTAACACAGAGTGTTCTCAAGACTTCTTCATTTGTTATTCTGTTTTTGAAGCTTATCCTTGCTAGTTGTCTAAATACAAACATCTCAAAAGCTTCTAGTTTTTAAACTGATTCTTTATAGTGAGCTCATGTTGCATCACCGTATAATAATAAGGAAAATACATAAAAGTTTATTGCCCTCAGCCATAGATCTCTTGAAATTACCCTTGACATGAAAAAAGCCCTCGAGTTTTATGAACATTGATTGTGCTTATGTTATTCTGATCTCTTTTTCTTTGGTGGTTTTGCCATTACTGGTTATTGTGGGAGATACTTGAAATGCTGAACTTGTTCAAGTTGTTTTTGTCTCTTACATCTTTTCACTGTAAGCAAAAAGCTAAAGGAAGATTATACCTATTGGCAAGCTATTTTTTTAAAGAATTATTCCCTTTGCTCAAAATCTTGCATTACGGCTGCGACTTGAATAAGTATATTCAGAAAAAAAAATTCTTTGTTGCTTATCACTCAAAAAACTGTATACTTCATATCCCCAGATGGTTGATGCCAATCAGAAATGGGAGGTCTCTGAGGCCATTACCTGGATGAAAGAGTTGTTGCCTTACAGGCTCACTTGGATAGAAGAGCCGACTTCTCCAGATGATGTGCTTGGCCATCTCGAGATTGCTAAGGTAAACGTGATATTAACTTTGATGTTTTCAGTATGATATCATGCTCTGTCCACATATCTCTAGATCAACAGCATGGCATCAAAAGGATGGGCAAATAGAATAATGACGGATGAAGAATGTGCTGAATTCAGGACATTGAAGAATGGCTTGGAATGAGAATCACAAAAAAGAATAGATAAGTCAAGACAATGATGATTGACTGATATTAACTTGTTATTACTCTCCTCAGGATTGATTGAAAATGCCTCAACATAGGTTACAGCACCTTAAGATGAAATTATTATTCTAAGGCAGATGTTAAACCAAAAATTAAAATACAAAAACTCAACGGTCCTAAAGCTACCATTTAGAATCAGTTGCCCAGTTTGTGGCCAGTATCAAAGGCAGGGCTTACCAAACCGGTTACACAAGTTAAAGGAGCCCTAGATACTGTCTTTTTAGCCTTCATTTTGTTTCACATTGCTTGTGCATTGATTGTGTGCGTAACATTTTGTCAACAAACATTCAGACCTAATAGGACTTTATCACTGCAGTCCAATAATTCAATTATTATAATGGCTGCATTCTGTAACATCACCAGTGGTGTATGGGGCATATGGCTTACAACATATAGTGATCTTCTATAGATAATTGGTGTTCAAGAAAAATTATCTGTCATAGATCGTCACCTATGATGAAAGAAAAAACACTGCTCATGTATCCTTTTTGTATGAATTAATGATAGTTTAACGAAAAAAAATTGAGTCAGTCAAACGTTGCACATATCTGTTCAATTTGAAATGTAAGATTTCTAGGAATGCAAGCAAATTTTGTATGTTTTTCAGGCTTTAAACCCCATGGGAATAGGGGTAGCAACAGGAGAACAGTGCCAGAACCGCATTATGTTCAAACAGTTTCTCAAGAGTGGAGCCATGCAGTTCTGTCAGATTGACTGCTGTAGAATGGGCGGAATCAATGAAGTGTTGGCTGTCATTTTGCTAGCCCGGAAATACAACGGTGGGTCCCTGATTTCTATCTCTTCTATTTTGTTTCTCTACCTTATCACATGTATTTTTTGTCCTTTTTATCTATTTTCTCATGCTATCCCTGTTTTTTTTATTATTATTAATTCCTAATTTTAATAAGTGTTGAATAATCTTTCACTCTGATTTGACTGTTCCTATCTTAACCCATTTGAATTTTGAAGCACCTACCGAATGTACTTTCAAAATAAAGCACTAAATTCTACCATGGTATCCAAGAAGGCTTGATTATAATCAGTTCACTTTTGCACTAATCATCTTCTATTTTCTTGAATAAACCAAGTTTTATACGTAAGGATATGGTCTCATGCTCAAGTTTTCCGAAGAACTCTCTCATACCCTTTTTCTGTTTGACTTTAACCTTATTGAGCACAAGACCCAGTGGTGATTTACGAATTGTTCTTTTTTTTTAGAGAAAAAGTTTTGAAGATGTTTAGGCACAGCATTAACTCTTTTGCTTCATTAAACTGTAAGGTATTGCCATATTTGCATAAACTTATTTTTAGAATTTTTATAGAGTTTTTTTTGTATGACCTTCTACTCTATTTATTTCAAAGAATTCCATAAAATAGCATACTATTTATCTTTTTGAATAGTCTTCTCTAACTTTTTAGTTAAACTCAATAAAGTGGGACAATATATACATTGCTTTATCAAGGTAATTGATGTTCTGACCTTTTGGCAAAGTAGGGAAATGAAGTCTTATGCTTTAAAAGTTGTCTATAAGGTTGGGACATACAATGATAATAATGTAGGTTTACCACCTTCTCCACAGTACCTGTGTGTCCCCATGGTGGAGGGGTGGGGCTCTGCGAGTACATCCAACACATGTCCATATTTGACTACATTGCTGTCTCAGGATCTCTCGAGAACAGGTACAAATAAAGAAATTAAGAGTTACCAATCCTGAAATTTGTATAATACTCTATCATTCATTGTTTATTATCTTTCTTTATTCAACTCAATACTCTGGGAAAGATTCTTATGGCTTGTTTGGGGATGGGGAAGAGATTGGGCAGAGTTTTGTAAATAGTGGTTTTGAATACATTGGTTACAGGCATTCAGAGCATACCATTTTAACTAAATTGTCAACCTAATAATAGCTGTGGTATTGCTATTGGGCAAAAATCGTATGGAAGGTTCTTTTGATAGGTAAATAAGGTATATAAACATTTTATGGCCCCAATTTACGTTTTTAATGATTGTTTGAGACAAGGTGATAATATGATTTTTTTTCTACAAAAAGAAAGAATAAAATTATACTTTTCTTTTTTTAAATGATGATCAGTTTTGAAAACTCTTATCTATTCTCTCCAATATATATATATATATTTTCGAATAAAAATTAATAATAAACCTAACAAATTTGTTTCATTGCTTTAAAAGATTAATTAGGGTGATATAGAAACTTCCAATTTCAATTATTCTGAAACACCAGATACTGCTGTGATCCTTAACCTTATAGTGCTAAACCATTAAACTGTAACTTATTTCCATTTCAGAACATAAATTTTATTTGATTAGACTAGATTTTTACCTCAATTTGTTGTAATCAATTCAAACAAATGGAATGTTATAAATAACACATATAAACTATGTATTAAATAGCCAGTTGTTCTAGTTTACCAAAAGATTAAGGTTGTTTTTGTTTGTTTGTTAGTGGTAAGTACCGTTTCATTTAAAGGAGAAGTTATTGGAGGCTTGTGTACAGGAATGTTATGTCTCCTATTACATAAAAAACACATACATATAACTCAAATGTAGACGTTCTGAATTTTTAAAGTTTTATATTTGATAATGAAATTACCACTGTTGCACAGTCTTATAGTTTTAGGAGTTTGTTATAGTGTGGTTTTGGATACAATGATTTAATAAAAAATCCTTTTGGAGAATGTGAATTGACCACAAAATAGAACTTACGAAATCACTATCTCATTTCTTTTTAGGATGATTGAGTATACTGACCACTTACATGAGCATTTCCTTCATCCGTGTGTAATGAAGAACGGCTGCTACATGCCACCAGAGGTAAAAATACCACAGTGTCTTGTCATAAATTTAACATTGTCTTCAAAAGAAAAGGGAAAAAAACTTTGAGCTAAGCAAAAACTATTATATTCAGCAAGTTGATCAATTAAGTTTTATTTTATAGTGATATTAAATTTGAACAGCTTTACTGTTGTCAATACTAAACATCACCATCACCATCATGGTTATTATACTAATCAGCATAATCCTTGTTTTTCTTATCCTTTTCCCATTTGCTTCGATAAAAATTTAATACTGTTCAGCCACCACAAACAATTCTTTTTGTGGATATTATCAAACATGCTATAAAATATTGCAGCTGTTGTGTCTTAATCATTTTCCTTCTCTGTGTCCTTAAATTCCTCCTTTGACTTTATGTTTAGCTTAACTCATTACAATCGCATAATTTAACAGCAATGCTTATGAAATCACACTATTTTTAGGGGGGTTCCAAAATTAATATTTTTTCAACCAATACAGATAGAATAGAAAAAAAAAAATGCAGATTTGAAAACTGCATCTTTCTAAAATTGAAATCAAATATTTATTTCACCACTTACATGTACATGACGGAACTCAGTTAAGTTAATGTTCCAACTATTGTTCCCTGTATTAATCACAGGAGCCTGGTTTTAGCATTGATATGAGAGATGCGTCTGTTGCTGACTATGAGTGGCCCCGTGGGAAAGTGTGGCAGAAACTTATCTCTGAAGGACTTTACAAGGTGCAAGAATAGAACAGGATAAACTTGCTTTTCACATTCCAAATATTTAAATATTTTTGGTTTGATTATTTGGTTTATTTTTGTAAGTTTACTTTCAAGTAAGTTGTTATATTCAATTAGTGCAATATTCAAGAATTCTATGTAAAAGCAATTTTTGTCCCAACTTTTCTAACATTTAAAAACTTATCAGTATTTTAAGCTCCACTTCCAATCTTTGCTATATGTTTTTTTTTCTTTCCGTTGTACATGTTAAAATGTATTAAATGAGGATTGAGGATTGCATGATTATTTTTACCATGATTAAGTCTGGCAACCCAGTTTGTCTTAGTTATTTTCTAGCTTTTATGATTAGGCCCTATCAAATAGTGTCCACCTATCTGCATTGAACAAATTTTGAAAGGTACATTTCTTAATAAGTCAAAAAGAGTATTTTATAACTCTAAATTTTTAATCTTTTTCACAGTATTATTTATATATTATTTATTGTTGCACTATACATCTGAAAAGTCAGCAATAGATCAGCTTTAATGAGTGCATTTTGAATTGAAAGCTAAAAAAGTGAGAGCAAAATATGAATAGGTAGTTGTCATACACGTTAAACATTTTAAAATAAGCCTAGTTATTTCAGATACATGCTAAGCTCCGGTACTTCAAATCACAAGTAGGATTGTTCAGATCTTTTTGTTATCCTTATTGTGTAGCTGGATAAAACTATATGTTAAAATAAATGAAAGGCCAGTAAAATTATTTTGAGCTTTCAATCTCTTATATTTTTTTTAACAATATGTATTTATAGTTACATTGCAATCTTGATCTTTAAATGGTTTAAAGGTAGACCTTCATTACATGAATTATGATTGTGACTTTGCTGGAGTGCTTTACATAAATATGGTTGTCCAGATTGACAATCCCCTACATATTTTTTTCCCTTCAATATTATATGTTTTTGTCTGCTTAAATGCTGCTTTAATGTTTGTGAAGATTTTTTATAACTCTGTGCACTTCATCATTTATACACAATACATGATGTTGTCTACAAAATGTGATATTAATTATGAATCAAGGCTGTATGAGCCATAAGTGCCTTTTTTTTGTAAACTCTTATTATAGAGTGAGTTGTCATTCCATATACATTTCATATCAACTGTACTGGATTGAGACTTCTACATATAAACTGTTATTTCTAAGTTTGATAAATATTTACAACTAAAATTGTACTTATAAATGGCAACGCAAGTGAAAAATATGTTCATTCCAATTTTTTTATTTCATATTTTTCTTTTTTCCTTTTTTCATTTGTATGACTTAAATCTCTTTTTTATTTTGATGAAAAAAAGGTTGCTTATTTTTTGCAAAAATGTATTTTGGGTACATTAAAAAATACAAATGGAATTAAAAAAACTACGGGAAAATAAATTATTGTAATGTAACAATTTTAATCAAATTTTCAATTCAGTCTAAGAGCTGACTCTTTAAATTAAAAAAACAAAAACATTTTCATCGCAGCAATAGGAAGTAACCTACTTGATCGCTGTCTGAGGATATCCCTTTAATTTTCAAGAGTCTGTAAGAATGGACATATTGTACGGGTAGGTGATGGGTGTGACGTCAATAAAACACTCAGATACAGTGTATTGGAATATAGTAGAATAATTAACAAACTGTAAGACTTCTGGCTGTGGTTGTAGCACATGTTGGATTTAGTTTATAATCTTTTGAAATGTTAAATTGATCAATCAGCCAATCAATCAATCGATCAAACCAAAAAAAAAAACTGGTAGTATCATAGACAGGGCTTATTGCATGTCTCTGAATAAATTTTCTTAAATTACTATTATTGCCTCTATCTTTGGAACATTGCTGTATGGATATTATTTAGAAAAATGTATTTCTTTACTTAAGTATGACGATTATTTTTTTTATTGATAATCATTTTTTGTAATTTGTATGCAGATTTTTCAAGACACATTTTATAAATAACGAACATCATTATCTTTGTAACAAACTATAAGATTTGTGGCTGTGACACATGTTGGACTGGTTTTATATACTTTTGAGTCATTAAATCAACCAACCAATCAATCAATTGAACCAAAAATAAAACTGGTATTATCATGCGACTGGGCTAATGCCATGTCTATGAATAACTTTAAAAAAAATACTATTATTGCCTCTATCTTTTGAACATGGCAATCTGCTATATGGATGTTACTAAAAAAAAGCGTATCTCTTTATTTAAATATGGAGATTTTGTTTTTGCTGCTGATTATTTTTTTTGTGTATAACATTTTATGCAGATTTTTTAAAGACATATTTTAAATATCGAATAAAAAAAAAACAATAAAAAAAAAAACGAACAGCACTACTTTTTCTTATCTTTAGTATCTGTCTCTGTACCGCCACATGTTATTTTATTTTGTCAACAATTTGAAACAAAGAATCGAAAGTAAAGCAACTGACAATTCACAGACCCAATTTGAAGTTTCTATATAAGAATCATTGGAAGTCATTAACTATGCTTTAGGTTTTATGTACTTTGCCTTAGGGATCATCCAAATATAATATTTTTTAATTATTTTCTTTTCCTATTAAATTTCATTGAATAAATATAGCCGTTGTTCATTGTAACGCAAAACACCCCATTGTTAAAAACTGAATGGTATAAAATAAATAAACTTTTTTAAAATGAATATGATGCGCTTAAACCTTTAGGAAAACATCTTTAAAATAATCAATGCACAGAACAATATGGATGGAATTGAAATTCGGTGGATTTATTACATGTTGAAAGATCTTTTTTTACGAGGTGAAATTGAATGTTGCAAATTAACACATGGCATTCATTTCATGATATTGGGCTTGACTTTGTGGCAATGATAAGGATATAAATAAGAATACAACGTGGTTAAATAGTTTTACACATTTTCAAATATAAGTAAACATGAAATTGTTATCATAGCAATTTAGAATAGTATAAATGGACATATATGGATGACTTGAGAACATATATCATATATGACCATCTTGAAAAAATTTGAACAATTTGAAAAATAAACGTACCAAATTAGGAAACCTTTTTGGAAATAATTAAAAATGATCAAAGAAGGTAAGGTCACTTATCTGCCATAAAAAAGTACAAAACAGAAAACGCGGTTCATGACGTCACATACAAAGCTAAAAAAATCTGAACAGTTTGAGACAATAAAACTAAACAAAACACTATTGTTATAACAATGTAGGCTTCATGCAACTATGGAGTTGAGTAGAGTTGATTTAACGTCCGACATCAGCACTATATAAGCTATATTGTGGACGGGCCCCAAGACTGACGTCTGGCAATTTTATGTGTTGCCACACACGAGACAGGGCGGGGATACCATGACTACTGTCTCAACTGGTCACATTAAACTGACACCGACCCAACCAGTAGGGAACGAAATCGCCAGGACTCGAACCTGGACCTTTTGCGTCGGAAGCCGATGTTCTACCACAGGCCCACTGCCCCCCCTCCCCTTGCAACTGTGGAACGTGGTCCAGGCCTTGCACACGCCAAAGAAGAAGTAATAACATCCTAAATGGTAAACAGCGTAGGATGGTAGACATCATTGGATAGCAAACAGCGTAGAATTGCAAACAATCATAGGATCGCAGACATCGTAGGATCTAAACCAGCGTAGAATATTCCTTAAATTAAACAGCAGAGAAAAAAAACCCCAATAAAATGCTGTATTTCACACAGGATACCTGGGACTTGGCTGGTCACATTCTTTTATCTGCCACACTGTTAGGGGAAAGACGAGGCGGAGATCAAACCAGCGATCTTCAGAATAGAAGCTACGCGCGCTTCACTCTTTGGCCACCTCGACCCACTTAAGTGCAGCACCCGCCTTAGATTGTAGTAACATTAAAAGACACAGACAAGCATGGAAAGAACTATAATTATTATCGAACCATCGAGGAGCTGCTGATATTTCCCGATGGGAACAATTAGATGCCGATTGCGATAAGTAAGTAAGTTATGGAGTAAATTAAAAAAGCAGTCACAAGAAAAGCAAGCATTACCTCAAACTGTGACACCAGTGATGAGGTAGAGTGGACATTACGAATTTATAGATGCTAACTACTCTTGAAAAACAGACCCATTGAAGAACAAAATTAGTCATGAATATCTTCCGTTCGATAATTTAGTATAATATTTGCAGATGAACTTTATAATATATGCTACACAGCACTGAGGGAAAAGTTTAGATTATTGTGGTCAGTGCATGAAAGAAACTTTATCACCCAAACTCAACACTTGCACCAATAATTTTTAAAACGAAAAAACATCAAAATATTGCCCAGTAATGTTAAAACCAAATAAACAAAAAAAAAAAAACAAAAAAAGAAACGAGAGTCTATCTTAACATCCTTCTATCAAAGGTAGAGACAGTCTTCGATTCCATCATGCAAAAAATAATGTATATTAATACCGGAACATAGCATGATAGTTTGATACACTTATGGTGAAATATATTTGCGGATGAAAAACGATACATTTGTGTAATTTTTCTTTGTAAAATAAAATTGATGTAGCCTAAAAGTACAGACGTATTCAGAATAATACAAGCCGGGAAATATTGTTGTAAAGGAATCATGAAATATTTATAATGCTGATCAGATTGATATTCTGAAAACTGAACCATTTATCAAATGTGTTACACACGTCCATGGAAATGTTTTTAAACAATGATATCACATTTTCCACCTTAGCCATCATAAGATCACATGCAGCACCCAACATTAATATCTTTTGACTTCAGAAATATTGGAAAATATGAAAAACGAATGTCACGTGTAATATCTGATGTTACAAGTTTTTCAAACTTTTTTTTGCAACACATACACTGCTCATCTCACAAAGATATGCAATTTTGTTGGGTAAAGCGATTGATGCAATGCGTTAAATTCTTATAAGATAATTTTGTTAATATTACATTTATAAAATATCTATCTTTGCTTTAAAAACACATTACGTATAATTATTCTTTCTTGCTTTTTTATTTTTTGAAAGGGGCAATGCCGGTAACAGTATAACCAGTTCCTGACGATTTCAGCTGACGAAATACTTACTTAGAACAACATCACGCACTTTCTTGCTAATAACACGAGGCACTTAAAGGTATTGCCTGTCAAAAAATAATTTTCATTCTTGCATGATTTTATCTTTTTGGCAAGAGCAGCACTGTCCAAAAAAAAAATCTGGACATTAATCATTGAGTTTGTATGATATCAAAATATCCTTGCATTTTTTTTTTTTAGCCTTGGGGGTAAAATTCCAGTGACACTTTCTCTTCTACAAAATGAAGAAGGGTTTCTTTTTTGTAGACTTTGGACTGCTCTTATCACGAAAGAAGACAATAACTGAGTTCTTCATTCCTAGGTTTTCAAGTTCGGAGTCACGGAGTTTTGCAAAACGCTTCCCGTCTACGTTCTTCCGGTATAGATGGGCGATAATCCGTTTCTCTACATTGAAACACCGCAGGAAATTCGCGAGTTGGTCACACGTAAAGGCAGAGATGTTGCAATCGTTGGGGATGCTGATTTCTTCTTCAGGGATGGTGTCGCACGAAGCTGGAATGTGGAGTTGCGAGATAAATTAACATAAGATTTAACTAGATACGGTAGTTCGGAGAAAATGTAAGTATTATTTTATACATAAGATTTCATTGAATTGTCGCTTATGCTGGTAAAAAACGCTTGGAAAACCTAAGTTTACAATCACTATACGTTTCTAAGCATAAGCTTTAAGTAGTTTTGATATAATTGAAACAAAGCATATTTATACCTCTTCTTATTTATCGTTTGGTAAAGTGAACTGAACACAAAATACTCGCATCCTTATTACACACTAAAGCTTTATAGATTATTAACTCACCCTTCAGTTAAAACCGATGTAATGCAATAGTGAAAAGGATGATTCTTGATTATAATTATTGATTATGTAAAACAATGACGATAACAATAACAACAACAACAACAACAACAACAGCAACAGCAACAACAACAACAACAACGGGGACACGACACCACCAACAACAACAACACAAAATAAACGAGTTTTTTTAAAAATTACTTACGAGAGGAGTACGGGCTTTTAGCCGCCCGAGCCTTCGCTGTTCCTGTTCCATTTGACAAGCTGATTAGTGAAGATGCCATGCTCAGCGGGGGCTTAACAGATGTCGAACCGTTCTGGCTGTTATCCCGTTAGAAATGGTACGGAAGCAAATAAAAAAAGATGTGTCAAAAATAAATTTGGTATCTTGAAATTAGACATGGTAATTTTACATGTAACTTTTAATTTCACGTCCTTTACTTGAAGACACAAATCTTATTATCTTTACAAGAAGGGGTAAGCAGGATCTTTTATAACACCTTATTATGTACAAACTATTTGAAGTAAAAGAAAACTGTTTTTAACCCAACAATCTAACCATTGAAAAATACACTCATTGCGGGATATAAAATGTTTCATTCAAAAGTCTTAGCCATGATGAGAACGAATTTTAAAGTTTCACCTGTATCGAACTGGTTTTAGAGTAATTTTCTCGAAAGATGATGTGGAATTGAGGTTGTTTTTGAATAAGGCATTTTAAAAACTAATGTTCATTTGAAGGTTGACATGATGTGAATGAAACATAGAGTTTTACCGAAGCTGATTTGAGAACATACCCTAATTTTTCAACCGAAAAGATGAATACTGCCTATGTGTACCATGGAGGTATAAGGAAACTATTTATACCTCCGTGGTATACCCCGAAAAACATCTCGTGGAAGAACTCACTCTTAAAAACGCCTCATTTAATATAATAAATCCCGGAATCCTAAGGCATTCATTCACACGATGTAGTTTTCTCTTACGAATAAAAATCACAGCAGCGATACAGTTCAGAATACATGTTTAAGCTTAAAAGGCTCTAGACTTATAACTATCTTAGACGACACTCTTTAAAATCATTTCTAACATTGTCGCACTGCAATCCAGGAAAAAATATAAGACTGAACTAAACGTCTTGAAGACATCCTCGCATAAGAATCTTTTTTTTTTAACTCTCTGGTTTTACCCTGCAAACAATTTTATGAAAGTTAATTTACGTCAGGCCCCGGAAAAAGGACGTACATTTTCTTTATCACTGATACACTCCGAGAGCTTAACGCTAGCTCGAGCAATCACCACAGGAGCGGCACAGGAAAAAAAAATGAAATGTGTGTTTGATCGTGATGTATACGGTTCGTTGCACTGGTATAAAAAATGGGGAAAAAATGAAGACCAAGTTCTAAAGAACAGGATATTGTTAAGGAATATGAATTACTTTGCATTAATCTAATCAAATAGTCTGATCCAACATTGCCAGCATGCTTGCAAACATTAGAAGGATGTGTTTTCTTGTGTATGTTTGAAACTTTGAAATACCATACATTAACACAATCGTGCTACCCTTACCCGCTTCAATTATTTTATTCATTTCTCGTATAGTTAGATACATCTCTGTAACTATGCAAACTGTTAAAACTTCTAAAATATGCGATTTGGTTATGGATAATTCGACATACCCCCTAACTAACCTTTACGTCGTTTCAAGATACGGCGACACGTAGCCATTCATACACCGTATGAACTTTGGACCAATCGATCTATCTATCTATCTATGTATCTATCTATCTATCTATCTATCTATCTATCTATCTATCTATCTATCTATCTATCTATTTGTCTCCCTCGTTCTGGATTTTATTGTCTCCTAAGTCAGTTCCCCCGAGGAATACTTCATGGCGACAGCTCAACAGAACCGCAGTGAAAATATTATTTACGTTTGTTTTTTATCTTAACGGTTCGTTAAATTTCGCCTGGGTCGGATGAATCATGATAATGGAACTGTGCACAGTTTTTATTTTCTGCGCATGACTCGTCATATTATAATAATAATATATTGCGTTTATAAATCGCACTTCCATGAACCATCATGTTTAATGTGCTTAGCAATTCCCATTATCACAATTACAAAAAAAAACAACAACAGCATAATCATATAAGGTTGGCACAATACAATATTACATTCAAAAGTCACAAGGAATCGCTACAGATATTTACAACATTCACAGGTTCAATTTCAATTATGGGAAAGGTAGAACTTTAGCAAGCGTTTTATAATTTTCATGGAAGGTGCTTCCATTATGATTTTGGGAAGGTTGTTTCATACTTTGGGACCGAGATAGTAAAAAGATCGCTGACCTGTTGATTTATAAGTTCTATTTGGTACAACAAGGATGGTTTTATCAGCTGAAGATCTAAGCTGCCTAGATACATCTTTAGATACTTTTGTTTCTTCGTGTGTTGGTCTGTTGTTCCAGTCCATCACAATATTAACATTTGTTTATTTTCATCCTCAACATTCTACCAACCAACACTTCATTATCTCCTTTTTTTCTCAGATCTATTCCTACACATGCCACAATTCGTGTTGTTTGTGTTTGTATCTTTGAAACATTTTTCGAACTAGATCTTCTTCCGTTAGGATGAAAACGGTTCTATTTTCTAATTTGCTACTACAAGGTTACTTATCCCCCTAGTCCCCTCTAGCCTTGATTTGTCCCGAGAAAGAGGGGGAGGGGCGGTGGTCCTGGGGTAGAACATCGGCTTCGGACGCAAAAGGTTCGGGTTCGAGTCCCGGCGATTGAACTCACTACTGGTTGGGTCGGTGTCAGTTTAATATGAGCGGCTGAGACAGAAAGTGTTGGTATCCCCGCCCTGTCTCGTGTGTGGCAGCTCATAAAATTGTCAGACGCCAGTCTTGGGGTCCGTCCACAATATAGCCTATATAGTGATGATGTTGGACGTTAAACCAACTCAACAACAACAACATTGATTTGTCCGATGCTCATTTTCAGAGCACTATGATTGACAAAATAAAATACATTAATATTGGTTATTCCTCAAATATGCAATTCAGACGATGATTAGCTGTGCACAGACTAAGTTTGTTTTGAAATTAAAAAGGAAGGAAGTTGTTAAAAAAAGGAATTTGTCTATAATCTGAGTGTTGTTTATTTTATTGCGAGCAATAATATATCAAGAAAGTACTTCAGAGAAAAAAAGTCGTTGGAAAAAAATTATCATTTCTTCCAATTTTTTTTAAACAAACAACTACGCCAATTTGCTTATAGTTTAGCAGCATTATACTACACAATCATAATTTTAACTTTTTGTATAGTTATTTCTCTAAATATTTGTCTAGCTCAATTTAAACTTCATGTTTTCCAAGCCATGAATAAGTCCATGTCGTATCACTATTTTATACATAAATGATCAATGCCGACGGCAGTATTAAATATAACGGTCTGTGCTAAAGCTTCCCGAAAAGTCTTATACGTTGAAGGCGTTATTCTAAGTTTGATGCAAGCAGAAAACGCATTGACTGATCTGAAAACAAAAGAAGGTTTGAATAATTGAAAAAAAACGTACTTAGATTCAAATTCGAGAAATGAATCGATTACACTGCATTAAAAGCGTACAGTTTTAAGCTCTGCTTTTACGTGGAATTTCCAATAGTATTTTATTGATCAGCTGCGTTCTATGTTAAGCAAACTCTTTGTCAACGCGTAAAGCGGCTCTTTTGTTGTATATTGAGAAAATGAGGCTTTTGCTAAAGAAAGTTGGTTCACATAATTTCAACATAACTTTATCGGGCCGCCTATAGATTGGTCGTTAGTACTCCGGACTGACGAGCAGGAGGTCGAGGTTTGAATCCCGGTTGGAAATCTCCTCTCTGTGTTGGGTTCTCTTCGAAAACTAGGCAGGAGACATAAAGGATTGTAAGCACAAGGTCGTAAGAATATGAGAATAAGAAGGCTTACGACGAACCGTAAGCTATCGCGACGTTGTACTTACGGCCCAACAAAAAGTCATTTGTTTTGATTTAAGCGTACATAACAGGTTCCATAAATTATATGGGTCCATATGACCTCTAAGGTTCCGATCAATAAAAGTCAAAAGAATTATCCTATTGAACATATTAAACATGCACACGTGAAATGTGCGTTTTTTTGCACTTTCTTAATTCATTTACCGTGAGTATAATAAAGGTATATTTTTGTCGTTAAAGATTATTTTGTCAAAACTGTGTTTTGACCCGCTGTTTGAAAATAAAGAAAACGCATAATAGAACTCATGTACCTAAAGCCATAGTGAAAAACATACTTTAAAGTGTCGGTTTATGTAGTGTTTTTCTAGTTTTAAATTTTCAATATTTTCTTGGTATTGTAGTTTTAGATTCTTTTGATTCCCCGCACGAAAATCTTTATGGATTGAAAGATTTGACCAAAACATTTTCTATGTCTTTGGAATGGGGGCTTTTATTTTCAATAAATTCATTTACTTCCTCTTTTACATGTCGTTAATTTTCGTGTCACGTTTTTTGCCTCTTAAAGACAAACCAACAGCGACAGGTATTTTGAAAGCTGTGTTTTTGTTCGCCTCTATCTCAGATTCTATATTAATGGCTTTTTGAGCGTGCAGGCAACTGCAACAGCTTTTGACACGAGATTTTATGACTTGGTGGCTCTTCTTAGATTTAGTTAAAAATATGCTCGATCGATCAAACTGAACAAAACTGGTAATATATTTCATACGAACGATTTGAAGAAGAGTGCGTCAGTTTAGAAGCAGCACTTATTTTCGATCTAAGCTTAAAATATATTTTGGCATAGCAAATAATACTAGTCCTTCCTTTTATTTTTAATAAGTTCCAAGAAATAAATTGATGAACAAACTTACTATATTTATTAAATTGGGAATAAAGCTGTCTTTATTAGACTGGAATTTAAGCTATCTTTGTGATGTCATAGGG
The DNA here is from genome assembly GCA_003991915.1 of Elysia chlorotica. Classification (NCBI taxonomy): domain Eukaryota; kingdom Metazoa; phylum Mollusca; class Gastropoda; family Plakobranchidae; genus Elysia; species Elysia chlorotica. The sequence goes on along the minus strand of RQTK01000561.1, from coordinate 27,796 downwards.
AGAGTAAAACTGTAAATATGTAAAAACATTCACCATTAGAAGACAATGAACTAGATAAAATGAAGGATAGACAGAGTGGCTTGACCCATGAACAGTGACATCCGCATAGTAAACAACCACAATAAATTACTAAGAAAACGACCGCCAGCATTGCAGAACCTGACACCTGAGAGAATGATGATCTCTAAGATTAGATACGGACAGACTCCACCCTCCACACAACCCTAAACCAACAGCAATCTTTACCAAGATTTAGTCATACGATTATTGTCTTGTTCATAAATATTTCATAAATCCTTTAAGTAAGTCAATTCTGTAATACAACCTTATTCCCTTAAGTATAAACCTTTGAACAAGGTAAGGTTAACCCTTAGAGGGAACCGATTTGATAAAGCATAGAGGAGTTTGCACTTGAAATGAAGATTTATCAGCGTGGCTACCAACAGAAATGTTCTTATCTAGATACATGTAGCTTTCAGAGGTAAACCCATTTCGAGTACCTCTATAGCAAATCTTCTCTTGTAAAGGTAGTAAGATAGGATCAGCGGTAAAACTGCTACAGAAACAGGCTTGATACCATAACTATTAGGAGATTAACGAAAAGCAGACCCAATACTGTACTAATTGGGAGAGAGACAGAGAGAGAGAGAGAGAGAGAGAGAGAGAGAGAGAGAGAGAGAGAGAGAGAGAGAAAGAGAGACAGACGGAAAAAGAGAGACAGGAAGAATGAGAGAAAATAGATAGATAGAGAAAGAGAGAGATAAGAGAGAGAGAGACGAAAAGAAAGAGAAAGAAAGAAAGAGAGAGAAAGAGAGAGAAAGAAAGAGAGATAGAGATATAGAGATTTTTTTCCACTTGTTTCCGTCTATCACGTCTACTAGGTCCTCTTCGAAGGTGAATTTACGACAATTCTCAGTCTCCTTTCCAAGTTAGATCATAAAAATACAAAGAATAACAGCTCAATCTAATTATTGTAAAACAAAATGGGACACGAAGCCAGAATGAATGATGACGTAGACAGCCTCGAATAGTCCGACAAAAACTGAAAAAATCTTCTTTTTCAAATAATTTCGTTTTTTTCCTTTCTCATATTTAGGTCTTTTTTTTACACACATGGCATAGCCATTTATTATTAATTTATTTACAAGCTGTAGAAAGCACGGTAGCTCGCCGAAAATTATGTTATAATTATAATATGATTATAACCTATAATCAAACATGTTTCGCTCTTCGAATGTATCCACATTTTGCTATAATAATTATGAATCAAACATTTGTCGCTTTCATGGATGAATTAATTCTTTACATTTAGATCGATTACGAACTAAAGAGTTCGGTTGGCAAAAATGTGCTGAAAATAACAGATCAATATTAGAAATAAATTACATTTAAAGTTCTTTAACATGATGTCTGTCTGTCTGTCTGTCTGTCTGTCTGTCTGTCTGTCTGTCTGTCTGTCTGTCTGTCTGTCTCTCTCTCTCTCTCTCTCTCTCTCTCTCTCTCTCTCTCTCTCTCTATTTCTCTCTATCTGTGGCTGGCGATCTACCTGCACATTGCGTCTAACCGTAACATTTATTTCCAAGAACCCTGATCACCTAAAGCTTTTGGTGGCGACAAACTAACATTAAGAATGTCAATTGGTTTATTTAAAACTTCACCTGCCTCTTTCACTGTCTCAAACCAGCATAATCATGACATAAATACTTAGCACCCTGTTCAGGGTGATTACTAACGCAGTGTTATCACCCGAAACTAGGTCTTTGAGCATGCACGAATGACCCGAAACTAAGGTTTGGGACGCGCGAGTTTGGGGATGAAAGATGCATCCTTAAAAAGAGGGCGAACCAAAGCAGTATAGCCCATCTAACCTGTGGTCTTGCCACTTGGGTCAGTGTCAGTTTAATGTGATCGGCTGAGACAGGAGTCATGGCATCCCCGCCCTGTCTCGTGTGTGACACCGCATAAAATTATCAGACTCCAGTCTTGGGGCTCGTCCACAATATGGCCTATATAGTGCTGTTGTTGGACGTTAAACCAAATCAACTACAACTACTCGGAGAGGTTTCTTCCGGTGGTTGCAGAAATTTACCACCAAGCGCGCGCCCTGTCTTATAGTTGGCAAAGCCCCAGATTGCCTCGTTTTGGATGGCTAGGTAGTGTGCAGCTGTAGGTTTCGTGTCAGCGATCTTATCACGGCTTTTTGTTCTCTTGTCACTGAAGGAGATAATAATCCACGGTTACCGCTTTTGAATAAGAATGATCTGTTGCAACACGCCTGAACTTAGAATGTATTTAGTATAAGCTCTGGCACCAAGTGTCGATCTTCACATTCTATGCTAAAACACATTTTTGTTATTATTACAAAGCATAAGAAAGGTGGGGGGAGGGGGGGGGGTACTACCAACTATAAATTTACCGGTTTAAATTTTACAAAAGTATATACATATGTGTATGATAACAATAACAAACTCAAAACTTTATTTAAGCATATGTTTAACTTTTATAATAGGGGCTATGCAAGAACAACCTCTAGTAAAAACAACTTACCAAACAGCTAAAAGAATTATCCGTCACAATTTTAAAGAAGAATTGATGAACCAGTGGGCAAGGGGGACAACCGGGAGAATGGTGTACAAGCACCAAAATACAGTTAAACTTCACGATCCTATATACCTTCTTCAGAGAAAAGAGCAATGTGCTATTTTTCGACTCAGAACGCAACACAACCCCCTCAACTTTCACCTGAACAGACTCAACGCAGAAAACACACCACTTTGTCCATTGTGTGATGACAGTTTGGAGACCGTGGAGCACACACTGTTCCAATGCCCCAGTCTTAGCCAACCAAGACAGCATTTCCTTCCTATGAACGGCTTTATATTCCACCTCAGCACAGCTACAGAGAACTGCTGCCTTTTTATTCATGGCCCTAGGCAAAAGAGCGCAAGCTCAGAGGCCACAGGACTAACAACAGCAACACCAATAACAACAACAACAACAACAACAACAACAACAACAACAACAACTTTTATAATTCTCATAGGAAGGAAATGCTGTCTTGGTTGGCTTATTATTATTATTATTATTATTATTATTATTTTGAAATAGTTTTCAGATGTTTCCAATCTCGTCTGATAATCCAACCCATTACGCCGGTATAATAAATTTAAAGAACTAGAGGTCATCACGCCTCAATATCCTAATTGAATAATTATGTAAAAATATCTGCGCCAAATTAATGGTATAATTTTAATCACAGCGGACAAATCTACTTTTTGACCATTATGTTTTTCCAGTGCCTCTTATTTCCATCGTCATCACAGAAGCATTGATAGGTTTCAAGTCCACCCCGCCTGGACTGTTCGTTGCATTATGGATGGAAGTAATCACTGACGCGATCAAATAGATTAAATGGATGATAAGTCTATTGTATTGATGGTAATACAGTAATTAACTTTCTAAGGCGGTTTATAACCTAAAAAGCCAAGCATGGACAACAAAGATAAAGGTGGTTCGGCAAAACAAAGAATAAGGTGGACATCACCCTGTCCTTTTGGTGTGGGCGTTATGTGTGACAAACTGGGCCCGAGTAAAGAAAGAGTCAAAGAGAGAGGGAAAGAAAGAGAGGGATAGGAAATGAGATAAGTAGAGCCAAGGGAGAGATTAAGAGATAGAAAATAGAGGAAGAGAGAGAGAGTCAGAGAGAGAGAGTGAGACAGAGAGAGAGAGAGAGAGAGAGAGAGAGAGAGAGAGAATAACGCGGACACCAAGGAAGTGGTTAATAAATCATTTACTCGTAACTTATTATTTTAGCAGGATCATAGTCAACACTACTTAGTCCAACAAGCCTAGAAGGCTAAGACTGGAAATTACCCCCGTTTGTATACATGTACCACCAGCCTTTCCAAAATAACCATTTCCAAACCAATAAATCAATAAGCTCTGCGCGTACCAGACTACTTATCGGAAACCTGTGGAATGTAAACAATGGTCAACCTTTTTACTTACTTGTCACTGTTGACTATGTAAAGATTTGCTTTGGGGTTTTCTGTGCCGCTCTCTTCTTGCAGCTCGTGGCCTCGCTCCAGATGCAAACTATCGGAGTCGGAAGGTACATTGTCTTTCCCAGAGAGTTCACTCAGGATTGGAACGTTTGGCTTCTCTGTATCGTTTCCGTCATTGTCTTTGACGCTGTTACTGCGAGAATACTACTACTACTGCTACTACCTCTACTACGTCTACTACTTCTACTACTTTTAGTACTATTAAATGAGTGAATGTATTCACATAACACCTACCATTAGAGAAATAAATGATAAATTTCATCACAATTCCAGAAACATTAAACTATGGCTCGAAATACACACATATAAAGAAACCATTTAATAAAATGCACGTATCCATTTTTTTACTTTTAATAATTCATCATCGAATAATAAACCACATGCACACGAGCATATACCTTCACATCCCCAAAAGTCACCTGCAAATCCGTGGGTGAAAGTTTTAACTACTTAAACACTGCAAGTCTGTCTCAGAGACTGAGAATATCCGGTTCTAATACTGCTGTTGCAAAACGTCAATTTGCTATAACTGAGCTAAAACTACATTACCACAAAGAGGTAAAATCTTGCTATTCAGGAATGTATAGGCCTAGCTTGATTTAGAAAACTACGTACATAATTGAAAGAGAAATAATGTTGAACTTGCAGGCACTAAGCAGCTGTAGGCGTTGAATCCTTTGTAACTAGCGTGAACTACCCGACCGTGGAATTTAGGACCACTGATCTAGATCTGGATCTTGATCCTCCGTGTTGGCCCTAGAGAAAAGAAAAGGGCTCGCCTATATCGCCCACTTACTCGAGTTGTCTGTAGCCGGTTTTTCCTTATGAAATCCGTTTGTAATACCAGTATTGTTGTTTTGCGTTGTCGCGTTGTTTTCACCGTTGGAGAAAGCTACGCTCTCGTTAAAATAACTGAAGTCAACGTTTTCATATTGGGTGGTACTAGAATCAGCCATTGTTTGTGTTTGGATACGTTGTTTTGAAGGCTTAAATTTAAGTTTGCTGTTGTCTTCAAAGTAGCAGCACTATTTTGAACCTCAGTCAAAAACCTTTCAAGATAGATCAATACCTATATGGAGTGAACTTTCTCTTTCTTGATCACAAGACAAAAAAAAAAAAAAAAGTAAATTGGTATTAGTTGCACGAATACAAAGGTTTATCTTAAACTTCCATCAGCTTATAACAACAGCTAAAGATCGGCAACTGCAACGACAGTAATTATAACCAAAACAACAACAATAACTACTGCTACCTCTATTGCAACTAATTCTTGGGGCTCGTCCATAATTAAGCCTATATTATAGTGCTGACGTTGGACATTAAACCAAATCAACTCAACTACTACTTCTACTCCTCCTCCTCCTCCTCCTCCTCCCCCTCTTCCTCCTCCTCCTACTACTACTACTACTACTACTACTATTACCACTTCTACTACTTTTAGTAATACAATGAGTGAACGTGTTCACATATCACCTACCATAAAAGAAATAAATGAAAAATTTCATCCCAATTTCAGAAACATGAAACTATGTGTCGAAATACACAAATATAACGAAACCATTTAATACAATGTAAAAAATTCCTCATCGGAAAATAAACCACATGTATACTAGCATAATTATACCTTCACATCCCCAGAAGTCATCTGCAAATCCGTGGGTGAACGTCTTAACTGCTTAAATTCTCAAATTCTGTCACATAGACTGAGAATACCCGGTTCTATAACAGCTGTTGCAAAACGCCAATTCGCTATAACTGAGCCAAAACTACATTACCACAAAGAGGTAAAATCTTGCTATCCAGGAATGTATAGACCTAGCTTGATTTAGAAAACTACGTTACATAATTGAAAGAGAAATAATGTTGAACTTGCAGGCACTAAGCAGCTGTAGGCGTTGAATCCTTTGTAACTAGCGTGAACTACCCGACCGTGGAATTTAGGACCACTGATCTAGATCTAAATCTTGATCCTCCGTGTTGGCCCTAGAGAAAAGAAAGGGCCCGCCCATATCGCCCACTTAATCGAGCCCTCCCACTCGCAGAACTGAGTCGAAAAGTACATCGCCTTAAAGGTAAAAATGCTTTTAATTCTATCGGTTACCCCCCCCCCCACACACACACACACCTGGATCAATAAGAAAAAGGTTTATGAAAAGATTTTTTCCATATCCAGATTTATAGGCGGAATAGTGAACGCGTGGAAGGGATGGTTTTCTTCATTTCCTTTATTTTCTTCCTCACGACGGAGATAACATTCTCAGGTGCTAATACAAGAACAATAAGAAAGCAACAAGAACGCCATCCACCACAGTTGTGACTGCCAGAACCACCATCAGTGACAGAACGACAGCAGAAACAGCAGCAGTGGCACCAACAAAACAACTACTGTTGGTGGTACTATTACTACTACTACTACTACTACTACTACACTAAGTCAAGGTAAAAGAACTTACAAGTCTAAAACTAGAGTAAAACTCGTAAGTTTACACCCTTCCCCACTTTTTTTCGTTACGTCCTCGTAACAAACACAACAAAAATGCATCTAACAACGACAATACACAATCTTCTATCATGTAACTACATCATGTACTATACTATAACAATGTCAGTTCCTCCTTTGGGCCAGCCGCGACGATCTGCGAAGATCTGGCTGCGTCCTTGGTGAGGATGACATTCTGTCGCTGGAGGCGTCCCTCTGTGTGTGCTTGGTCGGCTCCAGATCTCTGCGCCGCACGGGGATCCGAGTCTGTCCCCGTCTCGTTCCATCAGGCGGTTCAGGACTTGTCACGCCTGGAGATCGCGATGCCAAAAGGAGTCGGCTTCGTGCAGGGCTGTCTCCAGTGGACTCGTCCCGAAAAGTCGCCTCACTCCCATGTTGATGCACGTGAAAGCCGCTCGTCGGTGGTTCTAGGATTTGAACCAAATACGTCATCTCACCTCTGGGGTTGCCATCTCCAAGTCTACTCTGTGTTGGCTTCACGGTTGCAGGCTCCACGTCATCTCCAAAGGCAGCCCCGTCCACCGTCCGCCCAACACCAACACGAGCTGTTCCATCAGCTCCTGTCTGAACAGCTGGGTCCACACCCACGTCAGCTGTTCTGTCCTCTGGCTCACCAGCAGTTGGGTCAACACCAACGTCAACTGCTTGGTCGCTCCCCACATCTACAGCTGGGTCCACACACACGTCAGCTGTTCTATCCTCTGGCTCACCAGCAGTTGGGTCAACACCAACGTCAACTGCTTGGTCAGTTCCCACATCTACAGCTGGGTCGCCATCGACATCAGCCCTTGCGTCGGTCCCCACAACCCCAGCTGGGTCCACACCCACGTCAGCTGTGTCCCGTGACAGATACAGGCGCATCTCCGATGCTGTGACGACACGAGTCTGTTGGGTCGCGTCGTCTCTGACCACATAGGTGCCTCCGGTCTCCGGTATAGCCACCACGGTGAACAGGTTGTCACCAAATCTGGCCTGGATCTTGTTCCTTCCTGCCGGATGTTGTCTGAGAAGAACCTTGTCTCCAACATACAGTCTCTGGCCGCGTTGTTGACTTTGCTCATGATCGCGTTTCCTGTTGGTTTCCTCAATTCTAATACCGGCTTTATTGCGTAGATACTCTAACCGTCGTAGATGTCGTTGCAGATACTCCTTTGCTGAAGATGTTGCTGGTTCTTTTTGTTTGTATATGGTATCGATTGGCAACGCTGGATCCCTTCCGAATATAAGGACATACGGGGAAATCCCTGTTGCAGTGTGAGGTGTGGTATTATACCAAAATACCAGCTCTTTTATATATTTTGGCCAGCGCCGCTTTTCTTCTGGGCTCAAAGTACGAAGTAGGTCGTGAAGTGTTCGGTTGAACCTTTCAGTCTGCCCATTGCATCGCGGATTATAAGGTGCAGTCCTAGACTTTTCCACCCCGTACTGCTCACATAATTCACGAACTACTTCCGATTCAAAGGCTCTTCCCTGGTCTGAGTGAATCCGAGCTGGGGCCCCGAAGACAGCAAACCATTCTTCAACGAGTACCTTAACGACCGTTCGTGCCGTCTGGTCCCTCACTGGCACTGCCATGGCCCACTTTGAGAAGACATCTGTGATGACAAGAACTGTATCTCGACCGTCGGACGATGCCTCCATCTGAGTGAAGTCAATAGCTATCATCTCTAGAGGGTGGTTTGCTGTGATGTGAGCTGGAGCTCTAAACACAGTTTGGGCAGGCGCTTTGGCGACTTGACATCTATGACATCGGCGGCAATAGTCGAAGACGTCATAGTGCATGCCAACCCAGAAGAAACGTTTTCTCAAAGTCTGCAGCGTGCGCTCTGGTCCTTGGTGCCCACACATATCATGAGCTAGCCGGCACGTTTCTTGTTGCTTGTTTTGTGGTAAAACGACTTGTGGGATTTCTCCCTCTTGTCCGTACACTATCCTCACCAAAACGTTGTCATATATTTTAAGCCTTTTCCATTGTGATAGCAGTACTTGGCTTTTCCTCGGAAGCCTTGTCTTCTCTCTGAGATTTGGCCTCCGTCTAAGTCGTAAGAACTCACGCACAGGGCGAATCATGTTATCTCTTTCTTGTTGTAACCACATGGGAGCGTTATCTGCTGGAGCTGGGGACATTACCGTGTTTTGATCTTCACAAGATGGTGATTCCCCATTGCTAGAACGCTGTGACGCGTATGTTACTTGATTACAGTGGATGACATCATTCTGAACTGATGTCAACTGTGGTAACGATGTGTGTAGATTTATTCTGTTCTCTACATCAACTTCCTCCTCCTCTGGGGTCTCGGCTGGGTAGCGACTGAGTGTGTCTGCATTGGCATTATGTTTCCCTGGCCTATAGACAATACTAAAATCGAAAGCTGCTAGCTCTCCTTGCCAACGTTGTTCTGTGGCTCCAAGTTTTGCTGTTCGAAGATGACACAGCGGGTTGTTGTCTGTGTATATTGTGAACTTGGCGCCAAGGAGATAACTTCTAAACTTTTCCGTCACAGCCCATTTTAACGCGAGTAGTTCCAGTTTGCGAGAGCTATAATTTTCCATATTTCGCTCTGCCTTCCTCAATCCTCGACTTCCGTATGCTACAATATAGACTTTGCTCCCTACCTTCTGGGATAAGACAGCTCCAAGACCTTTATTTGATGCGTCTACTTCTAAAATGAAGGGCTGATTAAAATCAGCATAGCCCAAAACAGGTGCAGATGTTAGTGCGGTCTTTAGGTTTTGGAAAGCTTTTGAACATTGTTCACTCCATCGGCTTCCAAGTTTGGGATTCTTTTCTTGACTGTCGGTTTTCTGTAGCAGTTCGGACAGCGGTTTAGCTATGTGGGCGAAATTTTTCACAAAGCGTCGGTAGTATCCCGCCAGCCCCAAAAAGGCTCTTACATCTTTTACTGTTTTTGGCACAGGGAAGTTTTGTACTGCCTCTATCTTTTTGGGATCGGTAGAAACTCCATGTTCGCTGAGGATATGACCTAAGAACGAGACTGAGCTTTTAACAAAACTGCATTTCTCCGGATTTAACTTTAGCCCTACTTCCCTAAGTCGGTTAAAAATTGCTTGAAGTCGTTGGAGATGCGTGTTGAAGTCAGGGGAGAATACCAGTAAATCATCCAGATATAGCACCATAATTTTAAAAAGATGATCATTCATAACTCGCTGCATTAATCTTGAGAACTGGGCTGGTGCATTACAAAGTCCAAACGGGAGGCGCTTCCACTGGTACAATCCGAATGGCGTGGTAAAAGCAGTTTTCTCTTCATCGTCGGGATGCATCATCATTTGGTGGTAACCAGACGCCAAATCAAGGGTTGAGAAATACTTTGATCCTCCAAGAGCATCCATGCATTCTTCTATACGTGGTAAAGGAAACGCATCTTTTCTTGTCACATCGTTCAATTTCCGATAGTCGCAACAGAGGCGGATTTCTCCTGATTTCTTTCTTACTACGACGATAGGGGCTGCATATGGGGATGAGCTGGGCACTATGATGTTCCGGACCAAAAGATCATCTAAATGATCCCTAACTTCTTGGAGTTGACTGGGCGGGATGCGCCTGTAGGGTTGTGCTACGGGTCTATCTGTTGTCAATGTTATTCTATGCCTGAGAAGATCTGTGCAACCCAATTCATCATCTCGGCTAGCAAAAATGTCTTTGTTTTCCTGTAACAATTTTTCTAGTCCTTCTCTTTCTGCTTTGTTTAGTTTAGGGTTGATGTCCAGTTCAATAGAGCCTTTAGGAGACGCGTGAGAGCTCGCAACGCAAAGATTAACTGTTGTTTGACGTGCTGGTTGTAGAAGTCCTATCTTAGCTCGACTCGGTATAATAACATCAAAGTCAGTAGGGTTAGCTATGCCGACATTGACAGTTCCATGGACACACCTTGTTAAAGACTGTACTAAAATGATTCCATGCGGCGCGTCTTCTATAGGTTCTACTATCATATCTTGTTTGTCTTGTGGATTTGATCCTGAACCCTTGACAGTTATGACGGAGTGGGCTGGAACTAAAGTGGGCTGTTTCGGGCTCCTGACAATTTTCCACTTTTTTCTATTTTTGACCGCGATCTTTGTGCATTCCGCAAACATTGGCACATGTTTGAGAATATTCATTCCGAAAATACAGTCAGCTGTTTGTAGATCTCTTGAAATAAAAATAACTGCATCCTGAATAATAATATTTTCCACCCTAACAGTTGCAGCTAAGTAACCTGAATATGGAATATTCGTTCCGTTAGCCGCCGTTAAATTGAATGTCCTAACCGAGTCTTGAGACTGACTTGGGATCCTGTGTCTAACAGAGTTTCTACAGGAATAGATTCTATATATGCCCTAACTATTGGACAGCTACCGAAAGCATGTCGAGGGACTGAGCCATGTCCCCTACCTCCGACAGATTGGCTCCTCACTGTCGGGGTCTGTCGTTTCCCTGTCTCCTCCCTGAGGTAGTGTTTTCCCTGCACTCACGGGCAAAATGATCCCTTCTTCCACATATGAAGCACGCATCGCTGCCTATGCTTGCAGGCATCCTTTGTCTGTCATTTCGGTTCGCCTTCGTCTGAGTAGGCTCTTCTAGCTTCTGTAAAATTTTCTTAAACATTTCTTGGTTTTCTACCTTGGTTTCTTCCATTTTCTTTCTGATTTCTTCCACATTTTTCTTTATCTTCTCTTCATTTTCTTCTACTCTACTCAATCTTTCTTCTACCTCCAGCTCTGTAATTGTTCTGTCTTGCAGCTTAGTGCCTCTATTAGTGTTACTATCTGCGGGGAAGGTTACACTGTTAACCGTAATGTCCTCCTGGTCTCCACACAATTTTAAAGCTATTTCTCTAACATCGTAAAATGTGCAATCAGGTTTCTCTATCCTCTTCTGTCTCATGTTTAGCTTTAAGCCCTCATCTAATAATTCCGTCTATGAATATGTCCCTCAAGACACTCTCTTCTGCGGTCCTCTCCTTTAAATCCTTCTGTCTCGATACCAGTGTGTGGAATTTTCTTCTAATTCGCTGTGAGAAGTTTCTAAGCCCTTCATTCCTGCCCTGGCGACACTGATGAAGCTCTAGAGTTAGGCGTGAAACGGACTTTGACTCACCATAAGCCCTCCTCAGTGTGGCTAACAACGCTTCTGGTTCTGCCGTAAACTTAGCTGGGTAGCACGCTAGCTCATCTTTCACGCTGCACCCCAGGTACTTTCTCACCAGAGCCACCTTCTGTGCCTCTGTGATTGACGGCTCATCTGCCCAAGCGTGACGGATCTCTTCCTCGAAGATTTCGACCTCGCGCGGGCCCCCGTCACCGTGGAACCGGTGTACGAAGCTCTCCCTGCTTCGGACCTGGATGATCTGCGCTGCCTTTTGTTCAGCCATGCCAACTGACTGGGTTTAATGTGTACTAGAAAAAAAAATATGACTGCGCCTATATTCCTACCTAAAATCAACCGTTACAGTCGATTTCTTCTCTCAGATACCGTGCCTAACCAACATCCAATGCTGGTTTATCCTACAATCCTGCCTAACCAACTTCCAAAGATGGCTAGTCCTACAATCCTGCCGACAACGCCAAATGTTGGCTTTTGCCCGTCCAGCTCTATTTTAAACGTTGTTGTTAATGTGTTGTGTGTTGCAGATCCTATCTACAACTCCAAATGTTGGCTTGCTACCAGTCTTTAATTTCTCTAAAGCACTGGTGCCAAATTTGATTAGCTGGTGCAACTACTCTAGTTTTCCGTCTGTCCTTCTAATTCTCAACTTTAACTCCACACCCAGTGTGAGTTCTCAATTAATCAGGTTCGATGTGTGATAGTGCAAAGTATTATTTGTGTGACTCTCTCTCTCTCTCTTTTCCCCTCTCTCTCACTCTCTCCCCCTCTCTCTCCTTCTCTCTCTCCTTTTCTTTATGTTGGCTTTTGCCCGTCCAGCTCTATTGTAAACGTTGTGTTGAATGTGTTGTGTGTTGCAGATCCTATCTACAACTCCAAATGTTGGCTTGCTACCAGTCTTTAATTTCTCTAAAGCACTGGTGCCAAATTTGATTAGCTGGTGCAACTACTCTAGTTTTCCGTCTGTCCTTCTAATTCTCAACTTAAACTCCACACCCAGTGTGAGTTCTCAATTAACCAGGTTCGATGTGTGATAGTGCAAAGTATTATTGGTGTGTGTATGTGTGTGTGAATGAAAGTGTAGATTGTCCGACAACGCCAGGAATTCGTTTTGTTTTATCAGTGAACTTAGCGAATTCCAACTAAGTCACCTAGTATGACAGACTAGTGAGTAGTGTGGCTAGTGGTAAGGCACAACAGGTAAGTATGTAGGAAAGTTAAAACGTTACTTTCGTAAGTTTTGAAGTTTATTGCAGTCAATATAAAAAAAATACTAAACTAACTAAATCAAACTGAACAGTACAAAAAAAATAAACCAAAAATCAGTACAACAATAAAACCCAGTCAGTAGCTTTCCTATAGCCGCTGAAAGAAAATTACACAACCATCGTGTTAGACACGCAATCTCATATATGTAACCTAAACATTGCATATGTTTATCGATTCATAATCTACTGTCTCCTACATCAAATCATATCGTATCAACCTTTCCATCCTGATTCATAATAACTAACATAAACATCATTTATCACTGTTTATATTATTATCATAACTACAAGCCACCCAACTTGAAGCATATGAACAGGATAAACTCATTTCAATTTATAGTTGAAACATAGAATTCTTCTACTCCGCATTATGTACTCTCTCATACCACAATAATGTGATTGTTGGACATGTATAAGTGAAAACAACAAATGTAGGAAGGCAAATCTTCATCTCATTAAACTTACTCAAATTACGGAATTGAACAACAACGAAAACACTATCTCAATGCCAATCTGAGGTTATGTCTTACATTTATGCAGGCCCTATAAGGTTACATCAATGCACATCAGCTTAGGGCTTAATCTCATCTCTGTGATTAATATTTAACATAAAAATACAGAGGTTATACTCACTCCCAGCATCCAAGCTGCTCAAGACTCAAAGTTCTCTGCGTCAAAGGTTCGGGCTCTACAGTGCGAACTCTCGACCAGGACTTGCTCTCGACACGCGCAGTTCGGCCTCTCGAATCCAGATGAGGAGCTCCGAAAACTGCTCTACATTTATAGTACTATCGAACAAAGATTTTCTTGAGATTTCCCGATCAGAGATAGGAATCTCCCTGAGTGTCAACCTTAATGAGGGAGGGGATATCAAATTAACTGAAAAGTACCGAATTCACCCCATATCATCGCTCACTCGGTGACACAACCGTTCGATAAAAAGTTCCCTGCTTACAAAGAGGATCCCGTTAGTAACCACACACGCACTCACTGAACTTTCACTCGTACAATTTTACACAATGCATGTAGTGTCTAAAATACGGAAGTCATCCCCTCAAGGTCCACCCTTATCAACATCACCCATCGCCACAGATACCGCAGGTGGCTCTACGACGATGTTAACCTATGATCTTAGGAAGTGCAATAACGTTAATCTTATCCACCCGGGAACTCCTAGCTTCTATGATGTGACAGCACCATAGACCAGCTCTATAATTAACAAGCCGTCTCAAACGATCATAGTTACGAGGCGAACGATGTCAGTGCACACCCACACCCCAAACCATAGTATGCAGCGTGTACCGACTCAGCGTTTAGTAGAAAGCTTCCATTGTTTGGCCCGGTAACTCTATCTGATAAGACGCCATCCCCAAAGCCATTCCGACTACTGAGGTGGTGGCGAAATTTACTCCAGTATAATGCATGCTAGCTCCCCTAACATAGTTGCGGTAAGCTTGACTTGCTAAGTCAAGGTAAAAGAACTTACAAGTCTAAAACTAGAGTAAAACTCGTAAGTTTACACCCTTCCCCACTTTTTTTCGTTACGTCCTCGTAACAAACACAACAAAAATGCATCTAACAATGACAATACACAATCTTCTATCAGGTAACTACATCATGTACTATACTATATAACAATGTCAGTTCCTCCTTTGGGCCAGCCGCGACGATCTGCGAAGATCCGGCTGCGTCCTTGGCGAGGATGACATTCTGTCCCTGGAGGCGTCCCTCTGTCTGTGCTGGGTCGGCTCCAGATCTCTGCGCCGCACGGGGATCCGAGTCTGTCCCCGTCTCGTTCCATCAGGCGGCTCAGGACTTGTCAGGACTGGAGATCTCGATGACACAGGAATTCGGCTTCGTCGAGGGCTGTCTCCAGTGGACTCGTCCCGAAAAGTCGCATCACTCCCATGTTGATGCACGTGAAAGCCGCTCGTCGGTGGTTCTAGGATTTGAACCAAATACGTCATCTCACCTCTGGGGTTGCCATTTCCAAGTCTACTCTGTGTTGGCTTCACGGTTGCAGGCTCCACGTCATCTCCAAGGGCAGCCTCGTCCACCGTCAGCCCAACACCAACACGAGCTGCTCCATCAGCTCCTGTCTGAACAGCTGGGTCCACACCCACGTCAGCTGTTCTGTCCTCTGGCTCACCAGCAGTTGGGTCAACACCAACGTCAACTGCTTGGTCAGTCCCCACATCTACAGCTGGGTCACCATCTACATCAGCCCTTTCGTCGGTCCCCACATCCACAGCTGGGTCCACACCCACGTCAGCTGTGTCCCGTGACAGATACAGGCGCATCTCCGATGCTGTGACGACACGAGTCTGTTGGGTCGCGTCGTCTCTGACCACATAAGTGCCTCCGGTCTCCGGTGTAGACACCACCGTGTATCTGGGCTGGCCGGATGTTGTCTGAGAAGAACCTTGTCTCCAACATACAGTCTCTGGCCGCGTTGTTGACTTTGCTCATGATCGCGTTTCCTGTTGGTTTCCTCAATTCTAATACCGGCTTTATTGCGTAGATACTCTAACCGTCGTAGATGTCGTTGCAGATACTCCTTTGCTGAAGATGTTGCTGGTTCTTTTTGTTTGTATATGGTATCGATTGGCAACGCTGGATCCCTTCCGAATATAAGGACATACGACGTGATCCTTCGATCTGGACCAAATAAGTCATCTCACCTCTTGGGTTGTCATCTCCAAGTCCACTCTGTGTTGGCTTCACGGTCGCAGGCTCCACGTCACCTTCTGCGGCGACATCTCCATGGGCAGCCTCGTCCACCGTCAGCCCAACACCAACACGAGCTGTTCCATCAGCTCCTGTCTGAACAGCTGGGTCCACACCCACGTCAGCTGTTCTATCCTCTGGCTCACCAGCAGTTGGGTCAACACCAACGTCAACTGCTTGGTCGCTCCCCACATCTACAGCTGGGTCCACACACACGTCAGCTGTTGTCCGGGCCAGATACAGGCACATCTCCGATGCTGTGACGACACGGGTCTGCTGTGACGCGTCGTCCCTCACAACATAGGTGTCTCCAGTCTTCGGTGTAGACACCACCGTGTATCTGGGCTGGCTTTTCTTTCTTCTATGTAGATGTTGTGTTAGGAAAACCTTGTCTCCCACACTAAATCTACGTTTTCTCTGCCGGTTGCTCTGCTGCCTACGAACATTTCTTTTCTTGCGAGAGGCCGGTTGTTGATTATGTTCGCAGATAAGAACTGAGGGTTGTGACCTATTTTTCTTAGTTTTTCTTTTCCGCTTCTTCTCGTACTGGACCCTCACACAATCAGCAAACATTGGCAGATGTTTCAATAGGTTCATCCCCAGGATGCAATTGGTCCTGTCTAACTCTTTTGTCACAAAAATGACAGCATTCTCTACTATGGTTCCCTGAACCTGGACTTGCGTAGTCAAACATCGGGAATAAGGGATTCTTGATCCGTTAGCCGCCGTTAAACTAACGCTCTTTCTTTTCACATATTGCAGCCTGGCCGCACTAAGCCTAGTATTGTAGAACTTCTCCGAAACGATGCTCACTTGAGATCCGGTATCAAGCAAGGCTTGTACAGGAGTTGACGCAATCCACGCTTGGGCTGTCGGACATCTTCCGAAAGCTTGCGGCATTGGGCCCTGACCTCTAACTCCAACAGATTGGCTTCTCACAATGTGTTGAGTTCTACCGTCTTCCTGTCTCCCGTCCGTGTTTCCGCGATCTCTGCACTCACGA
The DNA here is from genome assembly GCA_003991915.1 of Elysia chlorotica. Lineage (NCBI taxonomy): Eukaryota > Metazoa > Mollusca > Gastropoda > Plakobranchidae > Elysia > Elysia chlorotica. Next base: position 11,127 of record RQTK01000561.1, on the reverse strand, counting down.
GCAAAGTGTCCTTTTCTTCCACACACAAAACAAGTGTTACGTTTGTCTATAAAAGTGTTAGTTCTATCCTTATGGCTTGACTCTGGTTGAGGGGATTTGTCTAACTTTTCTAAAATTCTCCGGAACATTTCTTGATTTTCTAACTTTGCTTCTTCTATCCTCCTCCTGATCTCCTCTACCATTGTCTCTATCTTCTTGTCATTTTCTTCTACTCTACTCAATCTCTCTTCTACCTCCAGCTCTGAAACTGTTCTGCCTTGTAGCTCGGTGCCTCTATTAGTGATACTATCTGCGGGGAAGGTTACGCTGTTAACCGTAATGTCCTCCTGGTCTCCACACAATTTTAAAGCTATTTCTCTAACATCGTAAAACGTGCAATCAGGCTTCTCTATCCTCTTCTGTTTCATGTTTAGCTTTAACACCTCATCAATAATACCGTCTATAAATATGTCTCTCAGAACATTATCCTCGGTGACCCTCTCTTTCAAGTCCTTTTGTCTTGATACTAAACTGTTAAACGTTCTTCTAACTCGCTGTGAGTAGTGCCTTAGCCCTTCGTTTCTGCCTTGTCTACATTGATGAAGTTCGAGAGTTAAGCGTGAGACTGACTTGGACTCACCATAAGCTCTCCTCAGTGTGGCTAACAACGCTTCTGGTTCTGCCGTAAACTTAGCTGGGTAGCACGCTAGCTCATCTTTAACGCTGCATCCCAGGTACTTCCTCACAAGAGCCACCTTCTGTGCCTCTGTGATTGACGGCTCATCCGCCCAGGCGTGACGGATTTCCTCCTCACAGATTTCAACTTCGCGCGGGCCGACGTCGCCGTGAAATCTGTGTACGAAGCTCTCCCAGCTTCGGATCTGGATGATCTGCGCTGCCATGCTAACTGACTGGGTTTAGTGTAAAAAAAAATATTGACTGCCCCTATATTTTTACCTAAAATCAACCGTTACAGTCGATTTCTACTCTCAGAGATTGTGCCTAACCAACATCCAATGTTGGTTTATCCTACAGTCCTGCCGACAAGGCCAAATGTTGGCTTGGGGATGTTACTCTTACTCGACAGTCGCTACAATGACAAATTTAAAAACTTAGTTCAATAACCTTACTCATAGTTCGGAATAAAACAATAGTTAAAACTTAACTTGCTCAGTCAGGGTAAAAGAGCTTAGAACTTAGAAGCCTGAGACTAGAGTAAAACTGGTAAGTTTACATAAAGGTTTATCCTAAACGTGGACAAAAAATGTATATATATAAGCTTTCAGTTTTTCTCCCTTCTTTTCCATCTCACTAGTTTTAAATAAATTTAATAACCAAACTACCCACTGGATAGTGCTATTGATTTTGTACACATGATTAACCTCACAAACCTAGAATCGTTTTGCATAATTAAGCACCTTTTTTACTGGTAGGCAAAATTGGCTTACATCCTCAATGTGAGGAAAGGAATGGCTTGTCCAGGCATCCACATAGCTGCTTATGCAAGGCGAGTCATTCAAGCAGCCACCACAGGTGCAAGACAAGTTACGGTGCCAAACCTTGTTCCGCCCTGACGACTTGAGGCAATGTATGGAGCGAGTGCCCTTTACACCACTTTCACCCAGGGCTGAAGATGAATTCCGCTCAATTTCCTCTGCAGGCACATAGATGAATGATCTCTTGAAGTGCTGGCAAGCTGATTCCACCCCCTTTGTGAGGTCTGATGCACTTTCGATTGTAGCCCGTCTGCATTTAACGGCTCTGGTCAAGGAATGGCCTGATAAGGGTAAAACTGCTGGGATGTGAAGAAATATGTAGGCGTAGTATTCAACATGGGCCTATTGAAGAAGACTAATGAGGCGGATTATTGGACTGTAAGAAAATCACAAGCCACGCCCTTCTTCAGTAAAGTGATGCCATTCTGGTTTTACCGCCTCTAAGTAGAATGCTTCACTTAAATGATAGCATGACTGAGTTGCAGTGTGGACAGCCAGGCTACGATCCGTGGGCAAAGGTCAGACCCGTCCTCAATGCCTTCAAATTGTCGACACGTCGGTACTATGTTCCATCTCGGAACATAAGTATCGACGAAAGCATGATTGGCATAAAAAATAGAAATCTTCCTTCAGTACATGCCGAACAAGAGGCTTGCCTGGTCCAGCTATTACATAAAAAATAAAAATCTTCCTTCTGTACATGCCGAACAAGATGTTGGCTTGCCTGGTCCAGCTATTAAATAAACGTTGTTGTTAATGTGTTGTGTTGCAGATCCTATCTACAACTCCAAATGTTGGCTTACTACCAGTCTTTAATTTCTCTAAAGCACTGGTGCCAAATTTGATTAGCTGGTGCAACTACTCTAGTTTTCCGTCTGTCCTAATCCTCAACTTAAACTCCACACCCAGTGTGAGTTCTCAATTAAACAGGTTCGATGTGTGATAGTGCAAAGTATTATTTGTGTGTGTATGTGTGTGTGAATGAAAGTGTAGATTGTCCGACAACGCCAGGAATTCGTTTTGTTTTATCAGTGAACTTAGCGAATTCCAACTAAGTCACCTAGTATGACAGACTAGTGAGTAGTGTGGCTAGTGGTAAGGCACAACAGGTAAGTATGTAGGAAAGTTAAAACGTTACTTTCGTAAGTTTTGAAGTTTATTGCAGTCAAAATAAAAATACTAAACTAAACGCTAACAAAAACCAGTACATTCTACAAAAAACCAGTACAAAAAATAAAAACAAAACTAAACCCAGTACAATAAAACCAAACCAAAACTAAACCCAGTCAGTAGCTTCCCTATAGCCGCTGAAAGAAAATTACACAACCATCGTGTTAGACACGCAATCTCATACATGTAACCTAAACATTGCATATGTTTATCGATTCATAATCTACTGTCTCCTACATCAAATCATATCGTATCAACCTTTCCATCCTGATTCATAATAACTAACATAAACATCACTTATCACTGTTTATATTATTATCATAAAGTCTACAAGTCACCCAACTTGAAGCATCTGAACAGGATAAACTCATTTCAATTTATAGTTGAAACATAGGATTCTTCTACTCCGCATTATGTACTCTCTCATACCACAATAATGCGATTACTAGAAATGTAACAATGAAAACGCCAAATCTGTAAATGCAAATCTTCATCTCATCAAACTTACTCAAATTTCGGAATTGAACAAAAGTGAAAACACCATCTTAATGCCAATCTAAGGTTATGTGTTACATTTATGCAGGCCCTATAAGGTTACATCAATGCACATCGGCTTAGAGCTCAATCTCATCTCTGTGATTAATATTTAACATGAAACAAAAATACAGAGGTTATACTCACTATCAGCATCCAAGCTGCTCAAGACTCATAGTTCTCTGCGTCAAAGGTTCGGGCTCTACAGCGCGAACACTCGACCAGGACTTGCTCTCGACACGCGCAGTTCGGCCTCTCGAATCCAGATGAGGAGCTCCGAAAACTGCTCTACATTTATAGTACTATCGAACAAAGATTTTCTTGAGATTTCCCGATCAGAGATAGGAATCTCCCTGAGTGTCAACCTTAATGAGGGAGGGGATATCAAATTAACTGAAAAGTACCGAATTCACCCCATATCATCGCTCACTCGATAAAAAAGTTCCCTGCTTACAAAGAGGATCCCGTTAGTAACCTCACACGCACCCATTAAACCTTCACTCGTACAATGTTAAACAATGCATGTAGTGTCTAAAGTACGGAAGTCAAACCCTCAAGATCCACCCTTATCCATATCACCCATCGCCACAGATACCGCAGGTGGTTCTACTACGATGTAAACCTATGATCTTAGGAAGTGCCATAACGGTAATCTTATCCACCCGGGAACTCCTAGCTTCTATGATGTGACAGCACCATAGACCAGCTCTATAATTAACACGCAGTCTCAAACGACCATAGTAACGAAGCGAACGATGTCAGTGCACACCCACACCCCAAACCATAGTATGCAGCGTGTACCGCTCAGCGTTTAAGTAGAAAGCTTCCATTGTTCGACCCGGTAACTCTATCTGATAAGACGCCATCCCCAAAGCCATTCCGACTACTGAGGTGGTGGCGAAATTTACTCCAGTATAATGCATGCTAGCTCCCCTAGCATAGTTGCGGTAAGCTTGACTTGCTAAGTCAAGGTAAAAGAACTTACAAGTCTAAAACTAGAGTAAAACTCGTAAGTTATATAACAAGAGCCGTTTTGAAATCAAGAAGATCCAGCTCTAGATGTCAACGGCTACGTCCTTTGCCTGAAGCTCTATGCAGGGAAAGACTTGGATGTGGAGAGGAATGACGGCCTGGCCGTTGGAGTTGTCAAATCCCTGATGTCTTCGAGCCAGCTCCCTCGGAAAGGCTATCACCTCTTCACAGACAATTCTTATACGAAGCCTGCTCTAGCCGAGTACCTGTATCAGAATGGACTCTGCTGACGGGTACTGTGTGGGTTGTCCCGAAAGATCCGGCGGCAAGAAGATGGATGTCGGTGAAGTGTCATTCCAAGGAAGGTAGAGCAGCTTGCCCCTCGCCTTATCGCGAAAAGAAGATTCAGCAGAAGCCAGTCCTGTTACTGTCCACTGCTCATGAAGTCTTCCAGAGAGGACCATTAGAGGGAAAGAGGTCACCAAACCCTTAATGGCCGTCCATTACAATAACTACATGGGTGATTTCGACACCAGCGAGAAGAAAATATATCATTATGCTGCCGCTCGCTCCATTCGCCGTTATTGGAAAAAGATCTTTTTCAACCTGCTGGATACATCGATCCCCAATACCTGGACCATTCACAATACCTCTGTGCCGCAAAAGGAGAAACTGGACATGCGGAATTTCATCATCTCCGTGGAGGCGATCTATGCGAGTCACAATGCAACAAGCTAAGAGCAGGAAGCCTGAAGTCCCTGTAGCGATGAGGATCATATGGAAGAAAAGAAAGAGACTGTTATGTGTGAAGTGCTCCAGGTGCAAGAAGGAAAAGTAGACATTCGTGCCCTCTGTGTGAAGTAGGCTGCCATGAGAAATGTGAACCTCTCCTGGAGCACACATCACTCCCCAACCCCAATCACACAATGTATTTGTATTTGTCATCTCTCTCATTTATCTGGTATGCTCCTGAAATGAGAGTCTACGCTCAATTAGATTGCATCTCCTACTTCGTCATTCACCACGACCAATCGTCTCCGTGCTCTCTACTCCACTCATAAGAAAACTCATTTGGGATAGAACTAATACACCAACAACAAAAAAAGGCCAGTATTATGTATTTGTGGGTAATCGTTTTTTTCCACAAGTCCCATGTTGTTGTTTTTTATGGTAATTTTGTCAAATAATACACAATTAGATAGAGATATATATCATTATAGAGGGAAACATATAAACTTGGCTATCAGTGTTTCAATAGCATTGACATGGTCAAAATAATTGTCAGTCAAAGTTGAAACTTACCTGATGAAAAAATAAAATGTTAAGGTCAAGATCATATATACCACAGGTTAAGGTCATCTTGACATATTTAACACTTTATCATCGATACTTGTTTTATTTATCAATCCCAAATTATATCGTGTTACTTGCCTATCACTTCAAACAAAATAGCAGTAGTCCGTTAATTACAACTAGACACAATCAAGCATTTTGACTGAACAAAATGGCGGCTTACTATTTAAGGTTCGTGGGTTAATAAGTGCCTATATAGCCAACCATTGTAGTGTCAACTTGCAGTCGTAAATTGAAAAAGGACCGACTAAATATGATATGATTGATGATGAATATAAACCAACCAATACATAAATAAATAAATTTAATAACTGATAATAAAGGTGACCAGAACACCGAATCCGAAGGATAAGTAGTTAAAAACCTAGCTAGGTAACTAGATAAATAGATAGGTAGATAGGTAATATGTGTATATTATATATATGGATTAAAAAATGATTATATATAAATATAGCGATTTATAGAATGATAGATAGATGGATAGATAGATAGATAAAAATATAGTCAGATCATTAATGATTTGTGAATAAAAGACGAATAATCATACGGAAAAACCAGCAAACGCACACAATGGTAACAAAGTGGCACTAGAATGCGCATAAAACTGAAAAACAGAGATGCAGAGCCTCACGCACAATGGCTAGTCCTACAATCCTACCTAACCAACTTCAAAAGATGGCTAGTCCTACAATCCTGCCTAACCAACATCCAATGTCGGTTTATCCTACAATCCTGCCTAACCAACTTCCAAAGATGGCTAGTCCTACAATCCTGCCTAACCAACTTCCAAAGATGGCTAGTCCTACAATCCTGCCTAACCAACTTCCAAAGATGGCTAGTCCTATAATCCTGCCGACAACGCCAAATGTTGACTTTTGCCCGTCCAGCTCTATATTAAACGTTGTTGTTGAAGTGTTTTGTGTGTTGCAGATCCTATCTACAACTCCAAATGTTGGCTTGCTACCAGCCTTTACTTTATCCAAAGCACTGGTGCCAAATTTGATTAGCTGGTGCAACTACTCTACTTCCCCGTCTGTCCTTCTAATTCTCAACTTAAACTCCACACCCAGTGTGAGTTCTCAATTAACCAGGTTCGATGTGTGATAGTGCAAAGTATTATTTGTGTGTGTATGTGTGTGTGAATGAAAGTGTAGATTGTCCGACAACGCCAGGAATTCGTTTTGTTTTATCAGTGAACTTAGCGAATTCCAACTAAGTCACCTAGAATGACAGACTAGTGAGTAGTGTGGCTAGTGGTAAGGCACAACAGGTAAGTATGTAGGAAAGTTAAAACGTTACTTTCGTAAGTTTTGAAGTTTATTGCAGTCAAAATAAAAATACTAAACTAACTAAATCAAACTCAATACAAACAAATAATCCAAAAACCAGTACAGAAATAAAACCAGTATAATAAAAACAAAACTAAACCCAGTCAGTAGCTTCCCTATAGCCGCTGAAAGAAAATTACACAACCATCGTGTTAGACACGCAATCTCATATATGTAACTTAAACATTGCATATGTTTATCGATTCATAATCTACTGTCTCCTACATCAAATCATATCGTATCAACCTCTCCATCCTGATTCATAATAACTAACATAAACATCACTTATCACTGTTTATATTATTATCATAACTACAAGCCACCCAACTTGAAGCATCTGAACAGGATAAACTCATTTCAATTTATAGTTGAAACATATAATTCTTCTACTCAGCATTATGTAATCTCTCATACCACAATAATGCGATTGTTGGAAATGTCTAAGTTGAAACAACAAGTGTACCAATGCAAATCTTCATCTCATCAAACTTACTCAAATTTCGGAATTGAACAAAAGTGAAAACACCATCTTAATGCCAATCTAAGGTTATGTGTTACATTTATGCAGGCCCTATAAGGTTACATCAATACACATCGGCTTAGAGTTAAATCTCATCTCTGTGATTAATATTTAACATGAAACAAAAATACAGAGGTTATACTCACTATCAGCATCCAAGCTGCTCAAGACTCATAGTTCTCTGCGTCAAAGGTTCGGGCTCTACAGCGCGAACACTCGACCAGGACTTGCTCTCGACACGCGCAGTTCGGCCTCTCGAATCCAGATGAGGAGCTCCGAAAACTGCTCTACATTTATAGTACTATCGAACAAAGATTTTCTTGAGATTTCCCGATCAGAGATAGGAATCTCCCTGAGTGTCAACCTTAATGAGGGAGGGGATATCAAATTAAATTAAAAGTACCGAATTCACCCCATATCATCGCTCACTCAGTGACACAGCCGTTCGATAAAAAGTTCCCTGCTTACAAAGAGGATCCCGTTAGTAACCTCACACGCACCCATTAAACCTTCACTCGTACAATGTTAAACAATGCATGTAGTGTCTAAAGTACGGAAGTCAAACCCTCAAGATCCACCCTTATCAATATCACCCATTGCCACAGATACCGCAGGTGGGTCTACTACGATGTAAACCTATGATCTTAGGAAGTGCCGTAGCAGTAATCTTATCCACCTGGGAACTCCTAGCTTATATGAGGTGACAGCACCATAGATCAGCTCTATAATTAACAAGCAGTCTCAAACGACCATAGTAACGAGGCGAAACATGTCAGTGCACACCCACACCCCAAACCATAGTATGCAGCGTGTACCGACTCAGCGTTTAGTAGAAAGCTTCCATTGTTTGGTCCGGTAACTCTATCTGATAAGACGCCATCCCAAAGCCATTCCGACTACTGAGGTGGTGGCCACATTTACTCCAGTCTAATGCATGCTAGCTCCCCTAACATAGTTGTGGTAAGCTCGAATTGCTAAGTCAAAGGTAAAAGAACTTACAACTAGAGTAAAACTCGTAAGTTTACATATAATTATGTTGCGTGTGTGTTAATGCATGTTAATGATTTCTAATTGTTAATTTGTATGGCTGTTTTTTAATTGTGAGAATTATTTCTGATTGAAATTTTAAAAGTTGTTTATACATACTCTGTCGTATAATTTCGCCACGCCAGTCGGCAAAATTCGCCACATTTTGTAAAGTCAGCTGATTCCTTTATTATTTTGTAAAATGGAAAAAACTGATGAAAAAAAGTACAATAAGTATCCCAGGGATGCTTTAGAGAAGGCCACCAAAGCTGTAGAGGAAGGAAGGACATGTTCTGGTGCTGCTTAGGACTTTGGGGTTCCAATAAAAACTTTAGCTAATCATGTTTCGGGAAAATGCAGACTTAATAGGAGGGCGGGGAGGGAGTGCAACATTCCAACTGATATTGAAAATGCCATCGTGGATAAAGTAATCAGGGCAGGGAAGTCGGGGTTTCCTATAACGGAGGCACAATTTTTACTTAAAGTGGGCCCTGTTGTCAAGAGATTGGGGCTCAAAACACAATTTAAAGATGGAATACCAGGGAAGGATTACTGGTATGGATTGAAGAAAAGGAGACCCGACATCTCAATCAGAGTTACACAAAACTGTCCGAGTAACAGATTAATGATGATGACACGACCTGTTATTGATCGCTAGTTTAACGATCTTGAAAAGCTGGTGGCTGAACTGAAGTTAAAGGACAAGTCGGAATCAATATGGAACTGCCACGAGACAGGGTTGCAGTTCTCCCCGGACTCTTCAAGGCTTGTGGCCGAGAAAGGTGAGAGGAGTGTGTACAGCAGGTGCAGCCCCTCAAAAAAAAGTGTGACAACTCTTGTCACAATTAATGCGGCAGGTCAAGCCATGCCACCGCTTTGCGTCGTGAAGGGAAAAACCTCAAGAGCCTGCAGAACTTTGCAACCCAAGATGGACCAGAAGGAACAATCTGGTCATTTCAAGCAAATGCCTGGATGGATGATGATATAGGCCAGCAGTGGTTTAGGAATGTTTTCCTAAAACATTGTGGACCCGCCAGGCCACAACTTTTGGTCCTTGACTCTCACCACAGCCACGAGGTGTTGGACATGCTGGGGTTGGCCCAACAAGAGGACATACACGTCATGGCACTCCCACCGTATACAACACATGCTCTACAGCCCGTGGATAAGGTTGTCTTCAAACCGTTCATGACGGCATATAAAAGGGTGTGTACAGAGTTCCTGGCAAGTCACCCAAGTTTGACCATCAACAAAGCTACATGGCCAAGACTCTTGAAACAAACTTGGGACTCCACGATGAGAGAGGGCCTTCTAAAGAAAGCGTTTGAGGCTACAGGGATATAATTATCCTGTTGAAGGTTCCCGTATTCCCGACAGTGTATTCTCTGCTTCAGATGCTATCAGAGCATGGTACCTGTTGCTGATGCTGAGGAGGGAGACAACCCTGAAGATGGTGCCGACGGAGAAACCTCTGCAGCAACTGCTGAAGCTGGCACCGGGGCAGAACACGACGAGGACATCGCCCAAGAGGACATTGCTGGTGAAACTGAAGACACCAACCCAGTTGTCTCGTTTGACGACATGGAGCAACTTCAGTTGCTGAATGGGCTCATGATCGACATTACATACGATGACATTGAGCAAGCAGTGGATGCCTCTAATTTAGGTCAGTTCCTTAATGCCCTGCCCTCACCCAGTGCTACATCAACAGATACTACCCCATCTCTGGATGCACCAGGTACATCATTTTCCAGTCAGCAGGAGCCTGAATGCTGAAATTTATGCCATTTTTGACTTGAGACCTGCACCAAGAAAAGCAGCAACTCCAAAGAGGTCCCGTGCAATAACCACAAACAGGCTTTTAACAAGTCAGGAATTGATCAACGAAAAGAAGGCAAGATTGGAAACGAAAGAAAAAGAGGATGCGGCAAAAAGAGAAAGAAAGGAGAAGGCGCTCCAGAACAAGTTGTCAAAGACCCAGGCGCTCCAGAAAAATTTGGAAAAGACCCAGTCGCAGACAAAACATTCTGATACTTTATAATAAATTTTTAAGCAATTGTAATTTAACTTGAGTTTGGAGCCCTTTTAAGTATTTTTAAAGTAACTTATTGCTTTTAGCTTAATATGAGTGTAAATGCGAGTGAGGTTGCAGGTGTGACTTTGTCTTTATAAATTCAAGGTATTGCTTTTATTCAAGTTAAAATGTAATTAAATAATTGAACGTGTAATTATTTTTTATTTGGACAAAAAAAAAACTATGAATGTGCGATGAATGTGTAGTGGCGAAATTACCCGATTGTGGTGGCGAAATTATCCTCAAGGTGGCGAGTTTCCCCAAAAGTTGGTGGTTGTAAAACATGACTTAAAATACACACGAAACAATGTATAAACTAACCAATCATGTGTTTTTCTTTGAGTAGACGGATAAATTTAGGTGATAGTCCGTTTCCTCTAATAATACAGCACATGAACATTGCATGAAGCAGGCAACTATCCATAGAGTATCTAATGTGGCGAAATAACCCGACGTTCTTAACTTTCATGATTTTTTTTTCTTTCCATGGGGCTTTTTTAGTCGTCTCTATAGGCCCCTACTAGTTTATATTTTAAAAAACAAAATTCCAACTGCATTTGACTCTATGGTGTTGTAAGGCAAACTTCATTAAATAATTTTTTTTTTCCATACATGTATGTCAAATTCAATAATGTAGACATTTCAAGAATATGAAGTATACGTGGAATTTAATGC
>RQTK01000560.1:302870-315987 GCA_003991915.1 Elysia chlorotica | reverse complement strand
ACTACTACTACTACTACTACTACTACTACTACTACTACTACTACTACTACTACTACTACTACTACTACTTCTACTAGTAATTCTACAACTACTTCTACTTTTACTATTATTACTACACATCAAGGCCCTTGTCAAATGTCCGTAGCTGATACTCACATATTTTTCTATTCCGCGGAATGTTTCTATATGTAGCAATCAACTCTTCTTTGTTAATCGCCTACCTCAATATACAGTTCTAGAAGATCAGGCCCTTGTGTTTGTCTGTTGTGTTTTCTTTTATAATACTATTTTTTAAATATCCGCATAGTTTCTTGGAAAGAACCGTGCCTATCACTTGCGTCTTCGACACTTTATCTGTACGCATTTATAAAAAGCATTGGACAGTTTTCAGTTATCTGTACCGTTGTCTTTAAGTGTGGTTTTCTTGAAAACCGGTAGTTTCTTTATAATCATTGTCAGATACAGACACTGCTACGTCAAACTTTAAAATATTTACTAGGCTAAGTATTTCAGTATTCGATATGAATTATGCATCTCCGTTTGACACACGTATTCTTTTAAATATTTTGTATGTTTTTTTTTTCCGTTAAAAATCAGACTTAATCTGGAATATAATATCGAGTACGTTATTTTTACACCGGGCTCTCATTTACAATGTTTTGATATGAGCGTGACCTTCCCAGTTTTGGTTACAGTTAGAAATAAATCGAATGAATACGTGCAACATTTACTAACAAACAAAAAACGCCACGTTAAGTTTGAAGTGGGACGTTATCTAAATACAAAGACATCCAATGACGCTCCATGCACTATTGTTCTCATTATGTCCTTATGTCCTGTTTGGGCCAAGCTGCTGATTGGTTGCATGACATATATGGGTGGCGATTAGGGAATGCGGAAGTCTGCAAGTCTTTGTCTTGGTCTCGTGTTTATATGTGTGTGTGTGAGAGAGAGAGAGAGAGAGAGAGAGAGAGAGAGAGAGAAAGAGATTTGTGTGTGGGGGGGGGGGGGGGGGGGGGGGTTGTGTTTATATGGGTGGTGGAGAGGGAGAGAAAGGGGTTTGGGGGGGGGGGGGGGCAAGGTCTTATGTTAGAGGGTGCACCTTCATATCGGATGGTTGCGCGTTCGTTCGATTATGTTTTTTTTTCCTTTTCCTTCTTTTTCTGTTGGTGTCAGCAATAATTATTGTGACCAGCTAAGTCACGGGTACCTGACACTATTGGATGGTTGCGCGTTCGTTCGATTATGTTTTTTTCCTTCATTTTTGTGTTGGTTTCAGCAAATGATGATGATGATGATGATGATGATGATGATGATGATGACAATATTGGCTGATTATGATGATGATGATGATGATGATGATGATGATGATGATGATGATGATGATGATGATGATGATGATGATGATGATGATGATGATGATGATATACAATGCAGCGACATTCATATTTTCACTAATAGACATTTGAAAGCAATTTGTCACATGTGGCAAAAAACTTTTTTTAAACAACTCTTAAAACCAGCTTGAGATTGAACGTTTTGTATGTTGATAGCTAAACTACGTTTTCCATAGATCTGGCCTATAAAAATAGAATGGCCTTTTCTCATAGTGGCGAAGATATACTTAAGGCTTTGCCAGTGGTTGTTCAACTTAATTGTATTTGATGAACGAAGTGTGCAACTTAGACCACTACAAAGTAGCCCTATCTCTACGGACAACACTTCCTTGAAAAATCAAAAGCAAAAAACAAAACAGAAACGCGTAGTGTGTAATCTGTAACTTGTATAAATTTATCGCATTAAAAAACACTGATCACAAGGCTGTGTCTAATTTCAGTGGATGACTAATAAACAAATTATATTCGCACATCTTTTAGCGGTTCATGGTGTTGGACGAGATAAATAAAATATGTTGTTTAAAACCACAGAGGCTACACCGGGTGACTTTTAGATTTTCTTATCAATATAAATCACATTTACTATAATACTCAAAGTCTGCCTAATGCAATTTTCCACTGATTCTTTAAACTTGGTGGCTTAATTGTAAAGCGCACTGCGTCAATTCAGAAGGACTTCGGTTCAATCTCCCCTATGGCCGCTTTGTTTCCTACTGGTCGGGTGGTGTCAGTATAATATGCCCGGCTGAGACAAAGTCCTGAAATCCTCGCTTTGTCTATGTGTGGCAGCACGTAATGCTTCAGACATTATTCATGGGTTTCACCAGCGATATAGTCTGGTCGCTAATGACAAATAATGTATGTAGAATGTAAAGAAAGAAGGAAAACATATCGCACCTTAAACTGGGGAAGTCACTTCAAGAGGCCAATGAAATCGCTTCACTTATCCATAAAGTTCGCAATGGCACCATAGAAGGACTTTTATTACTTTCAGTTTGATCAACAGTTTGCTGTATGGTTGATGCGGCTAAATGTTCCTATACAACAGTCTTTCGAAACATGAAACACATAACAAAATATGTATAGACCGGTTTGCACTAAAGACGCATACGCTACAACGGATGGTGACCTTTTTTGCATACTGGTTGGATCGGTGTCAGTATAAGATTATTTCAAGACAGACTTGCTCTGTGCCTCGGTGTGGCAGTACGTGAAACTAATTGATCTATGTTTTGGGACCCGTCCACAATATAGCCTAAATGCTTACGATGGATGTTAAAACAATTTTAAAGTTAACCATATTGGACGTATTCTACCACTTTCTAAACATATCGTATGTATCCACAAATGCTCGAAATACTCGTGGTCGTTGGAAGACAGTCAGGGGGGCACGGTGGCCCTGGGTTAGAACATCAGCTTCCGACGCAAAAGGTCCGGGTTCGAGCCCTGGCGATTTCGCTCCCTACTGGTTGGGTCGGTGTCAGTATAATGTGATCGGCTGAGACAGGACTCATGGCATCCCCGCTCTGTCTCGTGTGTGGCAGCACATAAAATTGTCAGACGTTCGTCTTGGGGCCCGTCCACAATATAGTCTATATAGTGCTGATGTTGGACGTTAAACCAACTCAACTACTACAACTGGAAGATAGTCATCTGCCCTTGTCTTCAAGTCCGTCTTTAAAAGGCCGTGACCGACAAAGATTTTGTACCTTGACCAACCTGGGCACAGGACACAGAGTTAACCCGGTATCGCTGCAGGGTTTCCGAGAAATAATAACAAACTTATCTACCGCCAGAGATAGCCTGCCCAGAACAAGAAACAGCGCACGCTGTGGGAGTAGTGGTCCCGAGCTTAAGGTTTAGATTATCGGTTCCAAGGTCCGGGTTCAAGCCCCGCTCTGGTCCCTGTTGGTGGGGGGTCCTGGGGTAGAACATCGGCTTCCGACGCGAAAGGTCCGGGTTCGAGCCCTGCTGGCGATTTCGCTCCCTACTGTTTGGGTCGGTGTCTGTTTAATGTGATCAGCTGAGACAGGAGTCATGTTATCCCCGCCCTGTCTCGTGTGTGGCAGCACATAAAATTGTCAGACGTCAGTCTTGGGGCCCGTCCACAATATAGCCCACATAGTGCTGCTGTTGGACGATATCTATCTATCTATCTATCTATCTATCTATCTATCTATCTATCTACCTATCCATCCATCTATCTGTTTATCTACATATATCTACCTATCTATTTATTTATCTATCTATCTATCTATCTATCCATCCATCCATCTATCTATCTATCTATCTGTTTATCTACATATATCTACCTATCTATCTATTTATCTATCTATTTATTTATCTATCTATCCATTTATCTATCTATCTATCTATCTATCTATTTGTCTATCTATCTATCTATCTATCTATCTGTCTATCTAACTATCTATCTACCTATCTATCTATCTATCTATCTATCTATCCATCTATTTATCTATCTATTTATCTATCTATCTCTCTATCTATCCATTTATCTATCTATCTGTCTATCTATTCTTCTAGCTACTTAAGTATTTTTCTATCTACTTACGCTCGTATATGGGTGTATATATAAGCTCATTTCCTAGGTTTCTGTCTTATAAGTTCCCATGGTGGCCAATACGGTCACGGGTCGTATACATAACGCCTGAAAGTTTTGTTACATTTGTCACGCAGATATACTTAGCGTAGATACAAAAAAAAAAACAGAACTTCTGTCTCGACCTATCACTTTACAGTGTCGCCGACCTAATCAGCAGGGGGAAAAATTAGCCTGTTTGAGAAGTCAAACCCGGCATTTTCTGAAATTAGTCTACGCTCTGTTGGCCGAGCACGCTGCACTCACACAAACACACAAACACACACAATGTAAACAAGCTACAGGACATCCAGCCCATTTGTTTCCTACAGGTTGTCAGATATTATGCGCAGCCGGAGCCTGGCTGGGCTGGTAGTTCAAGGGTAAAACGTTCGCCTTCTACCCAGAGCGGAAAGTTAGGTTTCGATCCCCGCTCTGGCCACCGTGGTTTTCCTTACTTTACTAGTTTGGTTGGTATCAGTATAACGTGACCGACCAAGTCTACGGTATCCAATGCTGTGGTCTCCTTGCCTTGAAGACGTCCTTGAGACTTATGATACGTTAAACTAATAGATAACCTCGATTCATCCTACGAATGAATAATGATTCGTTCGTTTTCAGCGGGAGTTCCATCATCACATAATGTTGTGCTTTTAACGCTTTTAGAAGTTGTGTCATTAATAGGACTTACTCAGTCTTCGTCTCATAAGTAAGCATAACGTTGCTGTGTATAGCCTGGTGTGTTAATTTATAAGGATTTTAACTATGTGTAGCCTGGTATACTTTAGTGCTTATCACTATGTATAGCCTGACATCTTAATGTATAGTGCTTTTTCACAATGTATAGCCTGGCATCTTAATGTATAGTGCTTTTAACTATGTATAGATTGGCATCTTAATGTATAGTGCTTTTTCCTATGCATAGCCTGACATCTGAATTTTAGCGCTTTTTACTATGTATAGTCTGGCATCTTATTTTATAGTGCTTTTTCACAATGTATAGCCTGACAACTTTATGTATAGTGCTTTTTCACAATGTATAGCATTACAACTTAATTTATAGCGCTTTTCACAATGTATAGCCTTACATCTTTATGTAGAGTGCTTTTTACTATGTATAGCCTGGCACCTTAATTTATAAAGCTTTTTCACAATGTATAGTCTGGCATCTTAATTTATAATGCTTTTTACAATGTATAGCATGACATGTTAATTTATAGTGTTTTAGTGCTGCTCACTACGCATAGCTAGTCATTATAGTATTTAACTATGTATAGTCTGGCATCTCAATTTATAGTGCTCTTCACTAAACATAGCCTGGAATGTTAATTTATAGGGCTATTCATTACGATCTTTCAGTGTCTTTGATCGAGATATAAGGCCTAAAGTACTCAGTCTTCGTCTCACAAGTAAGCATAACGTTGCTGTGTATAGCCTGGTGTGTTAATTTATAAGGATTTTAACTACGTAATAAATGGTTTAGAGTGCCAATTTGCTAACCAGTTTCTTGAAAAATCGTATACGAGGACCGTGGCCTTGTCCATAGAGTAAAGTATAGGGGTACGGGTGAGGATCGAACCCCGAACTTCTGACTGTCAAGACGAGAGATCTACCGGTTGATACATAGATTCTATAGCGTTTTCAACTCTTCACAATTTTTACTAGTGCGATTGCTTGACACTATAAGGCTTGCAGCTACTTGATCTTGGTTTATGCATGTTTCAACCTATGTCTTAATAAAGGCACATTACCCGACATTTTGTGGCTGCTGTTGTTTTTCTTTTGTTGTTTTTGATTGTTGTTGTTGTTGTTGCATTTAAAATTACAAGACGTCAATCTTGGGGTCTGTCCACAATATAGCCACAATATGTACGTTAAATTCACTCATGCATCCTACTTTATGACGTCCTCTTGCGAGTAAAGAGGATTTACTGGCTTTTCAACCTACATCTTGCAGGCTTCTCCGTATATGATTCCTCGGAGAACCTAGGAGACGTTAAATTCAGAAAGAGAGAGCTCTAGGAGAGAAAGAGAGAGAGAGAGAGAAAGTGAGAGAGGGGGGGGGGGAGAGAACATCTTGCAAGTAACGACATCTTTTTTAATCCTGTATTTGAATTTTCCAGTAACAATGATTTATTTGTGTGTCAGGAGACATTGTACAGGCGATTATTATGCATCGTTGTTAAAACCTACACCGTCCGTGTAACAGTGGTCTATTGGTGTTTAAACCTACGTGTCACACGTGAAAAAATCATTAATTTAATGGTGTTTCAGCCTTCAATTAAATCACTATAATCAGTTTTGGAGCTTATACTTACATTTTCCCTTTGATTCTACGACTCAGTATTATTAAAGACCAGAATGTTTGAATTTGGGATCTCTATTTCATCAAGTGCGAGGATGAGGGCGAACTGGCGAAAGTATTAGGGCGTTGGTCTACAAATCGGAGAGTCCCTGGTTCGAAACCTATGATCGGTCACAAATTGATTTGTCCAATTTCGTCCACTTCTGGCTAGGTCGGTATATTAATAACGCGACCAGCTGAGACTTTAGTCATGGTATCCCCGCACTGTCTCGTGTGTGACAGCACATAAAATTGTCAGACGTTAGTCTTGGGGCCCGTCAACAATATAGCCTATATAGTGTTGACTCCAACTTGTCGAAGACACGCCCACTTGAGCGCCTAGTCAATCATGGGCGGTAACTACCGATATAGCGCCGACTAAGGGCAGTAAGCACAACGCCCCCTCAAGCTTACACCACGGTTTTTACTATTTAAAACTGCAGTTAGTCCCGGGTTTAGTTCAGACCACTGCTGTATCTGCTCCCTTAGATCTATATGTCTAGATAAGAGCAAAATGTTTTGAAAATTATTTCCTATTATTTTGAATAATCGATATTATTTTATGGTTTTAAAAAGATGGTTGCGTTAATATAATTAGAAGGATATTTTTAGTGTACATTGTTTTACTTACACCGCGATTTTAGTTGATTTTGGTATTTGCTTCTTCTTTTGTACATTTCTTTTGTGTGTGTGTGTCTGTTGTTGTTTTCCTCTTGTCTTGTTATTTATTTTGATTTTTGGTGCGTGTTTTAAGAGCATAAATCTCCACGGCACTGCAATTAATAACTTACCAAACAGCAGTGGCAAGCACAGCATAGGCCTGCACCAAACAAGCTCGAGACTTCTACATGAAAACACTTTATTTAAAAAAACAAAAACAAAAAAAACAGGGCAAACATTTTATCATTAAAACAACAAAACATGAAAGCAGAAAAATCCTCTATACCAACAAGACCGTCAGCCCTGTTCAACAATAATAAAATAAAAAGATATATATGGTTAGATTTCAACTGGTGCCCCGTCTCCGTATAGCATTACTGGTAATCGAAGGGGACGTCAAATTAACCATGCATTTGTGACTCATGTCACAAATGACAATAAGTCCTACAGATACAGTTTCAGTTATGCTTATTGTGTTGAGAGTGGGAATTGGACATAATTATTACCTGTCAATTTTAAACGAAAAGCACAGGGGAACAACAACGGTAGTCGCAGATTCTACGGTTTGAGGATATTAAATTTCAATGTTTGAAAGGCTATATTTTTGTCACGGGATGTTGTTTTAAAAGACATGTATATTATAGGACTACGGTAGTTTTAGTCAAAATAAGTTATACAGTGACGATCTTTAGCAAGGGAGTAATCGGGCAATGGGGGGTAACTGGAAAAATCATTTTTTAATGACTACCTTCGTTTTTCCCCTTTATTGAGCAGGGTAAGTATAGACCGATGGCAGCTTTTTCTTCTTCTTTGTGCTATTTTATTCAGACCCAGCATTCAATTAAAAAAAAAATAATATTGTTAACTATAAAAGAATTTAATCAAATTCAAAGGAGAGGGCACATATCAGCATCTTTGCTGAAGTGGGTCACAGAAAACAGAATAAATTTGTCTTCCACTTCTGTGCAAACCGGGAAGCAAAATTGGCCTAATCAAAAACCCGCAACGCACTGCTGACTTTGTTGTGCGGTCTTTGTTGTTGTTGTTGTTGTTGTTGTTGTTGTTGTTGTTGTTGTTGTTGTTGTTGTTGTTGTTGTTGTTGCTGAGTTAGTTAAGCGTCCAACATCAGCACTGTATAGGCTATATTTGGACAGACCCCAAGACCAAAGTCTGACAATTTTATGTGTCCCCAGGGCTCGAATCCGGACCTTTTGCATCGGAAGCCGATGTTCTACCCCAGGACCACCACGCGTGAACAAAAAAATAACACCCCCTCCCCCAATACACAAAAAACACCCCTCCCCCTCACATAGTGGACTTTCATAACCATCGAAACAACCTCTCTATATAAACATTTTTCGTCTCCTACGTTGAGAAGACGCATGCCCTAAAATACCATTTTTAGCGTCTCACAAGTTGTTTTTATATAATATATAGTTGTTTTCTCTTGCACGTTTTCGCCCACCGGTCTGTCACGTCCTATAAACATTTTTCGTCTCCTACGTTGAGAAGACGCATGCCCTAAAATACCATTTTTAGCGTCTCACAAGTTGTTTATATACATAGTTGTTTTCTCTTGCACGTTTTCGTCCACCGGTCTGTCACGTCCTCTGTAGTCTCGGCCAATCACCCAACGAACAAAAAAAAAGGGGGGGGGAGGGGAACTGGTGCATGTCTACCAATCAGATCAGGGGGCCCCCAGTTCGAAACCTACAAATTTAAAATCGGGCAAATTCATTTGTCGGATTTCGTCCCCTCTTGGTTGTTTCGGTATCAGTACAATTGTGACCAGCTGAGACAAGAGCCTTGATATCACCGCATACACTCTCTCTTCTCTCTATCTCTCTCTCTATCTCTCTCTCTCTCTCTCTCTCTCTGTCGCCTCTCTATTTGTCTGTCCGTCTGCCTCACTCTCTTTCGCCTCTCTTTCTGTCTATCTGTCTGTCTGTATCTCTAGTCCCTCTTTCCCTCTTTACGCACTCTTATGGACATTTGTCAGACGTTAGTTCTGGGACGTGTCCACTACATAACCTGAATGCTGGCGTTAAACGCTAAGAAACCAACCAGCCGAACCAAAGCCAGGGATATTTCAGATAATCCTCTCAGTGCAACAAGATCGATACTCGCCGATCAATGTCCAATCGCTATTCTTTTGAGCGGTCCAGTGGGCACCAGGGATCGTTGCTTGGCAACTGGCCAGGGCTGACTGACCATGGGCTCAGTGCAAGGGTCAAGCTTAGAGTCGGTCAGTGCTCTGGACGGGCAGCCAGTTGGTCCCAGGTTCGAGTCTCAGGGGGGTGTCACCGTCTCTGTAACGTAGAATATCCGTCCAGTCACAGCTGACCACTGGACCGTAGGCAGGGGGCAGGGGGACCCTCCACCGAGTGCCAACGTAACCGTTTGACTTTGGTCAACTACTGATTACGTCTTTACGTCTCCTCCTCTACTGACTCTTCGCGTCCCCCCCCCCCCCCTCCTCTTTCCCTTTCTGCCTTCCTCTCTCTCCCTCACTGCTCTCTCTCCTTTCTCTTTCCCGTTCTTTCTCCCTCCTCTTCCCCCCTCTCTATTTATCCATCTCTCTCCATTTCAGTATCCCCCTCTCTCTCCCCTCCTCTTTCCCTTTCTCTCTTCCTCTCTCTCCCTCCCTGCTATCTCTCTCTCCTTTCTCTTTCCCTTTCTTTCTATCTCCTCTTTCCCCCTCTGTCTCCCTCTGTCTCCCTCTGTCTCCTTCAATCTCCCCCCCCCAAAAAAAAAACCGGTTGGTACCAAAAAAAAAAAATAAATAACAAACTAAAGCACAGGGAAAATACAAGCTTTGCAAACGGCACGGCTAGAACGTTTGACGTAATAACACCGTTATATATTGGCGGTTATCGTATCATTCTAAAAGTGTCCTTTAAAACGCTGAATTTTTCCCTTCTAGCTCAGAATGATAAACAGTTTATATGGGCTTTCATGCCATATCGATTTGGATTCACAACACGTCAGTACATTAACGGCTCCATTGTGGTTCTAACGTAGGCCTAATTGTCGTTTTTACTGTACATTATAGTATTATAAAACAAAGCCCATAACATCACTAATCGAAGGCGTCTGTTGGAAAGGAAGTGACGATTCAGTTGTACATGTATCAGTTACTTAAAATAGCTAGACATACACCTAAGCTGGGATTACAAAATAGAAGATTCGTAGCCAGGTTTGGTGTTTTATACGGTTATAGATCTATAGTATTCCTGGAAAATCGGTGCAGAAAAGTTTGGCCTTGACAATAATTATAGCCTATATATACCTACATCTAAGCTCACTGCTTTTTTTTTTCTTTTTAATGTAGTCAACTGTAAACGATCAGGCGCTTTAAAAACGCACCCAGGTGTAAATAATTATTAGTGGCTCTAGTTCACTGCTAAGAGATCTACACCTAGGTTTATATTCTAGCCCGCGGTCAAAGGCGCCAAACTGTAGGAACAAAGCAGCAAACCTCACGCGAAAAAAGCGTTTTTTTTTTGGCTCATTTTTTACAGATTATAGACTAGACTTGTACATGTACTATTCACTGGTTTGTTATGGTGGCAGTGGTGCTTGACCAACTCCATGAATTTCAGTCCGGTTCTAGGCTTCTAGCTACACCTCCTACACTGTGACCAGAGATTTCACAATACATGTACAGAAAGGCTTTGCTGTGACTTAAGATCTACCGGCAGGACCGAGGATACCAAATGACCTCGCGGCAGGACTCAAGTCTGTTGGTCCCATAGTCTGTTGGTCCCATAGTCTGGTAGTGTTAGTGATATGATCTAAACTGGTGGGAACCACACCTCTGAAATATTGATATTTTCCAATTGGCAAGTTGGCGTCCTTGAGGCTCTAATAAAATGATTCCACTCGGTGGTGCTGGACCCCGCAAGCATACATGGTTCCGCCTGTAATCTTTCACAGGTAAGTAAACACTGAAAAGGTTAAAACTTGGTCAAAAGAGACAGAGCAGCATGGAAGAAAGAGTCATTAGATTTCCGAATCATGGTACAATGAAGAAAGTTAATATAAATGTTGAAAAAAGGTCAAAATAAATTAATGAATAATAAATGAATAAATAAATAAATATAAAGAGAAAGAGATAGATAGATAGATAGATAGATAGATAGATAGATAGATAGATAGATAGATAGATAGATAGATAGATAGATAGATAGATAGATAGATAGATAGATAGATAGATAGATAGATAGATAGATAGATAGATAGATTATGCCAGACGCCCGAAGAGAGCGGTTGCTGAAACCGCTCGAAACACATGTGTCGCATGGAATGGCCGTAAACTCAAGGTAGGACAATACAAAAATAGATAGATAGATAGATAGATAGATAGATAGATAGATAGAGAGAGAGAGAGAGAGAGAGAGAGAGAAAGATAGAGAGACATAACAAGATAAATAAATGGGAACATCGGTAGCTTATAGATAGTTTATAAATATGTGGAGAGATTAATAGAAATATGGATCAAAGGTTGATTGATAGATAGATAGATAAATACAAGGGCGGCTGGTGCCTTTGGGCAGGGTGGGCAGTGCCCGACCTGTCTCGCTAAGAAGGGGTTGTTATACAAAAATACAATGTGCAAAATAATAAGACAAATATTAAAATCAATAATAACATTTATTATACATTTAATGTATCCGTCACACTCTGCAACTAAGAGATTAAATCATATGATAGTACGCTCTTTCCGGGCGCGACGCGGTTTAGATCTACGTCAGCGTAACTCTGTTTTCAGTTTCAACATCTCAGTGCCGAGTGTGAATCTGCCCAACCTCCTTGTAGTGTTCTTCAATACAAAATTGGACTTTGACCCTAACGCTTTCCATGTCTTTATAATAAGCCAAGTGGGGCTAGCCCGACTTGGCTAATTTTTCTTATATCTTGAACCAAATCCTTTCATATTTCTTGAAGTTATCACTATTGGCCTCTGCATTGATTCGAGCAAATCTCTGGTAGTTAGTTTATTTTAAACATGTACAGATAGTCCCCCTATTATTATGCAATTATTATATTTATTGTTTTTAACCTACAAGATTAAAACCAGCGATGAATTGAATATGGTTTAGCATTAGTTTAAACAGGCAATACAATAATTATAACCCAAGACAGACCTAGAGTCTGTGAAGACAAGCCACAAAGGGATGGGCCAAGGCGGTGTCATTTTCAGGCATCTAAGAAAATTTGGGTTGCCGTCTATCCACAGTTCACAGTTCTACACACACAAAGTCCATAAGACAGTGTTAGCCTAGAATCTGTGGTTCAACCGTTCTTAGCCTAAATACACACATTATCTTTTTTGTTTTGCTTTTTAGAGTGCACTTGTTGCATTGAGGTGTGCACTGCATTGTCACTTGTCAGTCTTGTCGCTTTCGGTATTGTGAGATACTGCTCAAGGATATTGTAATTATTTGGCTTTTTTAATTGTGATCTAACTAGATCTAGAATCTACTTAATTGTACTGGCTGTATAAACAACGCAGCAGGAATTCATTGCTGAGTATCCGGATTTAAATTAGAGAGTATTTGATAAGTTTTAAGACTCGTCAGAATGATCAATGCTGCCTTCATAAATAAGTAAGGAACATCATCATCATCATCATCATCATCATCATCATCATCATCATCATCATCATCATCATCATCATCATCATCATCATCATCATCATCATCATCATCGTCGTAGTCGTCGTCGTAGTCGTCGTCGTCGTCGTCGTTGTTGTTGTTGCTGCTGCTGCTGTTGTTGTTGTTGTTGTTGTTGTTGTTGTTGTTGTTGTTGTTGTTGTTATTACTATTATTATAATCATTATTAATTTTAATTTATAACTGCTGTTGTTGCAGAAAGTTATTACTATCTTTTAGTGTAATCTTATATTCTTACTTTCTTACTTTTCTTGTGTAATCAAGTCGCGGAATAAGATAATTTTATTGATTATACTTTTTTTTTATAGTGAAACTGCCGATTTGCCCGTGAGTTAAGTCGAGTTGGTTTAACGTCCAACATTAGCACTATATAGGCTATATTGTGGACGCGTCCAAAGACTGACGTCTGACAATATTATGTGCTGCCACACACGAGACAGGG
>RQTK01000560.1:261216-299654 GCA_003991915.1 Elysia chlorotica | reverse complement strand
ATTTTGTTCTCTCTCTCTCTCTCTCTCTCTCTCTCTCTCTCTCTCTCTCTCTCTCTCTCTCTTACTCCCTCTCATTCTACTTTTTTGGTTCCTTTAGATGACTTATTTTTTAATAGGATTAAAATATATCTAATCTGTGCTTATCTATTCTTGATATTGAAATCGATCTGACTGTGTAACTGGGCTTGAATTTCTCATATTTATTGTGGTTTTTCCTTTGTTCATGCGCTCAATACTAATTTGACTCATGTGGATTTCAGATAACGGGACGTTGTTGTATAAACCCGACCTAAATCTAGGCAACAATAAGAAACAATCTCATGTGATAATTCCCGTTACATTGTATAAATCGGGGCTCAGGTGATCGCAGATTTATTAATCGCACTGCCATTGTTACAGTTACATCAGAATAATAGTTAATACATCAAAGAAGACTGTAATAATACACCATTCTACTTAGCTCAGTGGTGATGGCTAAACTAAATTAGGCAAATCATCATTCTCTCTATCTTGCTCTGGCTGTCTGTTTCTCTCTCTCTCTCTCCCTCTCTCTCTCTCTCTCTATGTCTGTCTCTGCCACTCTCTGTCTCTCTCACTGTCTCATTGTCTGTCTGTATCTGTCGTTATCTCTCTCTGTCTCACCCACTGTATGCCTCACTGTCTGCCTGTTTGTCTGCCTGTCTGTCTGAGTCTGTCTCTGCTTTTCTCTGTCTCATTTTCTGTCTGTATCTCTCCATGTGTAGCTCTATAACGGTATGTCTGTCTGCCTGGCTCTATATCTTTACCCCTCTCTGTCTCTTTGTCTCTCGTTGAATCTCTCAGTCTTTATCTGTCTGTCTCTGCCTCTCAGTCTCTCTCTTCCTGTGTCTCAATTTCTGTCTCAGTACCGCCCTATCTCCCTGCCTCTCTCTATGTATCTGTCTGTGTCTCTCTAGTTCTTTTCACCTCTCTATGTCTTTGTCTGTATCTGTCTATGTGTCTTTCTCTGTATCTCTGGCTTTCTCTCCGTCTCTGTCTACCTCTAGCTCTGTGGGTGTCTCTTTCTATTAGTGCCTCTCTCCGCCTCTCTCTGTCTCTCTACGTCTCTGTATGTCTCCATCTTTCTGGGTTGTTTTTTTTTCGGTGTAGGGGGGCGCGGTGGCCCTGGGATAGAACACCAGCTTCCGGTCAGGAGATCCGTGGTGCGAACCCTTTCGATGTCGCCCACTACTGGTTGGGTCGAGGTCAGTCTAATGTGACTGTTTGAGGCAGGAGTCATGGTATCCCCGCCCTGTCTCGTGTGTGGTAGCACATAAAACTGCCATATGTCAGTCTCGGGACACGTCCACAACATAGCCTACATAGTGCTGATGTTGCACATTAAACCAACTAAACTACAACTGCTCCTCCTTCTCTTTGTATGTGTCTGTATCTATCTATGTGTCGTTCTCCATCTCTGTCCCTGTCTCTTTTTATCCCTCTGTGTATTTCACGTCATTGACTCGGACAAAAGTCCTGTCTCCGTTTGGCGGCAGGTAAAATTGTCAGTGTTCTCGGGACCCGTAGTAGTAGTAGTAGTAGTAGTAGTAGTAGTAGTAGTAGTAGTAGTAGTAGTAGTAGTAGTAGTAGTAGTAGTAGTAGTAGTAGTAGTAGTAGTAGTAGTATAGTAGTAGTAGTAGTAGTAGTAGTAGTAGTAGTAGTAGTAGTATGTAGTAGTAGTAGTAGTAGTAGTAGTAGTAGTAGTAGTAGTAGTAGTAGTAGTGTTGTAGTATAGTAGTAGTAGTAGTTTTTATTATTATTATTATTATTATTATTATTATTATTATTATTATTATTATTATTATTATTATTATTATTATTATTATTTTGTTGTTGTAATTTTTATTAATAGTATTGTTAATAGAATCACCATCATTGTTCTTATTTAATTATCATAGCCACCATTAGTACGAAAAAATTTTATTGTATTATTCTAAGTCTAACAATCTCCAAATACTTTACTTTATGGCCATAAAAATGTCGCCCCTAACCAAACTCTTCTCTCTCTATATGTTTTTAAATTTCAGTTTTTTTCGTGCTCGCTGGGATAATTCTGTTTTTCTACGCAAAAGAGGACTATGACCAGAAGAACGAGGTGAGCTCCCGCTTTGGCGCCTCCGTGGTCATCATGTGGGTTGTGGGAGGCCTTCACGTCGTCACCATGGTCCTCACTTCACTGCCGCTCCTGAAAAGAATCCGCAAAAAATGCGGGCTCAAATGCAAGTCCATCTGCTGTATGAAAAATACACGTACCGAAAGCTCTAGCGCCGACAATTATGGCACAATATCCGAAACAACAACGATATCAAGGGCAGCATCAGCAGCAGCGATAGCAACAACAGCAACAACATCAGAAACGAGAACAGTATCCACGTCGACCAGCTGTCCCGACCTGACCACTGTTGAGATCCCCAGACCGCCGGCATACTCCGAGCTCTTCAACTCCTGGTTTGAGACGTTGGTGGCCAGGAGCAGATCCGTCAACCCGAGTCCTGGCGGAGGCTCGGCTTCGAACCCTGGCGTCTCAGATAGCAATCCTGCCAGCCAGCGCGCTGCCTCTAGACCTAGAGCTATTTTTACCGTCGTGGTAAACCCAGTCCCTGCGGCGCCAATGCCGGAAAGCTCAGGGGATACGGGGAATCCTCAGTCACCTTTAGGCCCGCCGCCTCGTTATGAAGAAATCGTCCTTGACCTCATATCGCAGCCAGGACGGTATGTAGAATACCCGGATCTACCTCCGCCCCCGTATGACGCCAGCTTCGCGGAGGCTGGTGGTCCCTCAGTTTCGGGCGGTTCTCCCAGGACAGTCATAGTGGTTAATGACATGCGCACTGAGTCTGGAAGCGCCATAGCTCGTCCGCCTGCACAGTCTGATGCCTAAGCTTTTGTGATTACAGCGCCAGTGTAGCACGCCACACTGACTCATCGACCAGCGTTCACCTGGCGGTCGCCAGACATACTCGTAGAGTATCTGTGGCGGTCGCCATAAACACTCTATATACGCGAAAACAACTCTGATTTTTTTGGTTGAGCCAGCGAGGGGGGGGGGGGGCTTACAAAATTTGTCTAACAGAGCCGAGGTCGGAGATTTAGTTATCTACTGGGCAGAACAGCGATATAATAAGATAATAATAAGGGTTACGCCGCGATGTCATTTCATGTTTATGGCTTCCACCCTAGAACTTCAGAAATAACAAGTTCAGGCCTACTACATGTAATTACGCCAAGCCTCAGTGATGAAAAAGTCACAAGGCTTCTACACCGATGGTAAAACTGAAGACTATAGATAAGGGAATTTGCTACATTGATTAATGCACAAGGCAAAACCTTTCAGCTTTACCAGTGACTAATTGTTGAGACTGCCCAGGCGAGAGGCAGCCCAGGTCACAGAGAAAAGTACAAGTTGTGCTCAGTAATTTCTCACCACGTTGGAGAATGTAAACAAACGAGGAACTATTTAATTTAATCCTCTATTGTCTAGAAATACAAATCTTCCTCTAAAAAGGCAATTTGCAAAATTTCTAATTTATTTTGAAAAGTCAAAAAGAAAAATATGTTTTGTATTATATTTTGAAAAATAATTTATTAAATAAATAATAAATGTTATTGTAACAGAGATTCCAGTATTCCTGACCTGTAGAAATTTTCTTTTAATAACAGAAGTATAATATAATTCACAGCACGCAAACTGCATTGAGAAAGATCCATGTTTAACCGAGTTACATGGATGACTCAACTAAGTTCAAGGTCACCTGGCATTGCAAGTTCGCTTTGAGCTGGCGCCGATCCCTAACGGTGTTAAGGCCCGTAAAACAGCCAAGGTCCACACGTTATAGTATCACGGTACGCCCTGTATCGTAATTTATGTCTTGGGTCTGATGTGGTTCCTTCCATAACACACCGGCTTACAGCTAGCAGGGAAGCTATGTCGGATGTTGTGTGATAAGTACAAAGTCCTCAGAGGTACAGTGCCGTTAGGTACCTCTTCAGTGTGGTGTTGGTGGGCTGGCTATCCTGAGAGTGTCTATATGGCGGGGTATCAGAGCTGTACCACCTCACCCCCTGTTTATTTTTTTTAGATTATCTCCCATTATACGGTGTTGTTTCGCTTTGAGTATCGAAGGAAGGTAACCCTTTTATAAACCTCAAGATTTCGCTTTTTATTTATTATCTCCCATGGCTCATTATTAGTCTTACTAAATGTAATGCTCCTGTCCAATTGAGGACCCACTTGTACATGGCCACATTTCTATCTTTTGACCTCTTTTTTCCCCTCCATCTCTCTCACACCCCCACCCCCTTATCTTTCTTTCTCTGTCTCTGTGTGTCTGTATCTCTCTCTTTCTTTCTTTCTCTCTCTTTTCCTTTCGCTTCCCTCACCTCATCTTTCTTTCTCTTTCTCTCCCCTTTTCCTTTCGCTTCCCTCACCTCATCTTTCTCTCTTCTCTCTCTCGCTCTTTCTTCCCTTTCGCTTCCCTCACCTCCTCTCGCCGAAACATCGCACGTACAAGTGATATCGGACGAGAAAACTCGTCCGAGCAATAATGTGTTCACACCAAGTTCGATCGCTCGTCCGTGTAGAATGATAAATCCAAGATGGATACAAAGCTGAAGCTGTTTCTGTTATTATGGTTGAGACGGAGAACACAAAAAAGAGCAAGGCGAAGATATTGGGTTCATCCCATTTGTAGACAATGTAAAATGTTCGAAGACTATCACCATTTAACTCCTCGAATTTTGCTAGCTGTTAATGAATGTTTATTTTATATAAGGATGACAAGAAGAGAGAGAGAGAGAGAGAGAGAGAGAGAGAGAGAGAGAGAGAGAGAGGGGGGGGGAGACAGACAGATGAGAAAAGAGAGAGACAGAAAAGGAGAGGACGGCAAAGCGGCATATTAACAGATAGACATGCATACATACATACATACGAGGGGTGTTCACTATGTTCTTAGCATGACAATGAAGGAATAAACCCAGAGACTTAAAATTTGGCACACTTACATTTATTTCTCTACATAGTCACCTCATACTACATACATACATACATACATACATACATACATACATACATACATACATACATACATACATACATACAGATAGACAGGGAGAGGAAGAAAGAGAGGGGGAGGGAGGGAGAGAGATAGACAGAACTCTCCACTGCTCCATAAAAGTACGATCACAGGACAATATGTACTAAATCTGTGGATACTTTGATTTCGATGTTTACGATGACTTAAAGAAAAAAAACTTAAAATCCCTCAAGGTTTTCTAAAACAACACGCAAAGTCACCGAAGTAAACAAACATTGGTATTTACTTCCAGGCTTCCAAAATTAGCAGGCAAAGTCAACCAAGTAGACATAAAATGCATTTTTAGTCCAAGTGACTGAGTTATAGTACTTATACACATGTACCATTAAAATCGTAGGAGTCGTCGAATCACTTTTCATTGTTGCAGTATTTCTAAGTATCAATCTGGACGAACTATGGCAATGGCTCATTAGATATAGATCACTGTTACTCTTATTACCCTAAAATGTGTTCACTCTAATCATTTCGGTGACTTGGCCTGTTCTTATGAAAGCCTTGATTCAGTTGAATCATCATGAACTGTATGTATATCATTTAGTAGTACTTGTAGTAGACACATTCAGATCAGCTTACATTGTTGTGTACGCTGAGTGAGCTTAGCAAAAATACTCCCCCAGTACAATTTCTTCTAACTATATAATTTATTAGAGTTAGATCATTTATAACGCCAAGATGTGTTCACTGCAGTCAATTCTGTGACTTTGGTCGGTACTTTAGAAGGCCTCATCTGGGCATAACAAGTACAGATCAGAACACCTGCGCACATTCATGCACACTATCAAGAAGACTCAACAGGCCTATCAAGAAAAGTGCAAAAGAACATGCATTTTTTGAAATACTTCACAAAATAATCTGCTCAAAGAACCCCTTGACTTTTTATTGCTCACTTTAAAAAATCAAATTTTTTCCCCTATGATGCTTTCTTGGCGAGAAATTGTTCACTGAAAATTTGATCAGTCCAGTCACACTCAGCGACGAGGCGAAATCGGCGAGTTCGAATAAAAATTTCATTCTTATAAAATTTGTGTTGCCTAGAGTGCTTAATGACGCAGAGACTAAGCCGTCTACCTGAATGCTTGCAAAAATGACATAGGACTGATTTCTATAACTTATGGTGCCTAGATTTTCGGTGACATACATCTGTGGCCACAATGAACACAAGCTCATAGTATATGATTTTTTTTTTCAGTTTAATAGCTTTCTTTATGTTCAACCTCAGTAACAAGGCGATACCGAGGGTGGGTCTCAAGACTTCAGTTAAAGAATTTTACGTGCTGAAAGACAAAGACAGTGTGTGGAGACCTGGACGTTTGTCTCACTTTCAGCCATTCAAGTTCTACTGACACCGACCCAACCAGTACAGGTGAAAATCTGACCAAAACTAATACGCAAAGATTTTCCCAAACGTGGGATCGAACCGCTGATCCACAAGTAGAAGCACAGCTATCTACCATTTGAAATTTATCAATATGATTTGTCACTGCAATGAGGCCTAAACAAAGAGACAACAAACCAAGACAATAACGATAAAAATGATAATAGTTTTTAAATTTACATAAAAGAGCTAAAAATATGCATTATTTTGTTACAAAATGGTACTTTATTGAACTGTCCATGTAGCATGTTAAAATTAATGGTTTTGAGTTTCTATGTAAAGTACAAAGAATGATTTTTTAGACTTTTATGTAACTCATGGAAATGGGTATAGTTATTAAATGCAAATGTTTTACATTACCAATAGGACAACACCAGAATATTGTTACAATTACAGACATGAAAATTCTTTTTAAGTTTTACATTACCAAAAAAAACAAAAATTTATTTTTAAAATTTTAAAAAGTCCTTCAGAGCAAGGCACTTACAATCCAAACTTGATTTGGTCGAAAGTTTTGACTTTGACAATGATATGATCTGCTCCAAGCAATTCAAATATTGATTCTCTACAATTCTAGACAACAAAAAAATTTTGAACTGTATTTTCCTACTAAAACTTTTTTTTTTTAAACAACTCAATTAAAAAAAGTCAGCAGTTTTACAAACAAGGTAGAAAGTTTTCTAAAAATAAATCCACATACATGTATTTAATTAAAAAGAAGCACAGACAAAGAAAAAAAAATCAATGTTTAAAAAGCATGTTGTAAATTGCTTATTTGAAGTACTGATCTGTGGGGTTTTATTTAACTGTGCTAAATAATATAATACAAGATGTTTGGTATCTTAATCTTGCCACTATAATGCGTGAACCAATGCTTCTTGGGTTAGACGTGTAAGCGGTGCACAGTGTTAGTCTTACATGGTTTTTCCTCTTCACCAGCAGAATATTGTAAACGATTAAGTTGTAGAGATCTTTGAAAGCAAACTTAGCCTTGGTTCTTAGTCACTTTGATAGAGAGTGGTACAACATCTCTTAATTAAAATCCAAACAAAATAAATGAAATGGTGAGGGCAAATTTTCTGCCACTCGGTAAAAAAGTTTGATGGAAATCATGGAAAAAAAATAATGTAAATAAAAATTTCATCATCAAGATGCCAGGAACAGATCTACTGCCTTCCTTTCAGTTTTAAAAATTCAGTAAATATACAGCAAAACTATTTACATCATTCTAGTACAAACTGAGAAAAAGAAATATGTTGGGTTTTGGTTGATTGTTTTTTTTTTTGTTTTTTTTTTTTTAATTTTTTGGGGGGTCATGCATCAAGGAAATCTTACAAAATAAAATCTCCATTGAAAAGAAATAGTCTTAAAAAAAAGGAAGAAAAAAAAGAAGAGAGGAAAGAGAAAAGTAGAGATTATGAGATACTAGATTCTTGTAAGGACCAAACACAAAGGAATAAATGAGTACTTTGCAAAGATTAACTGGATACCCAGTTCATACATTCTTTCACTGAAAGATTTCAAATGTTAAATGGCCCGATTTGTTCCCTTGCATTTTTCACTCTAACGCACATAAATCGTGTTAGAAAAAGTTACCCTCTAATCCAATAAATTACATTGCTTTGGAAATGTTAATCAAACACACCATGTATCATACTGTCATGACAAGTGAAAAGTTTCCATTAGTCCTATGAAATTTTATACAGTGAATAAAAGATTTGATCAGAGACGAGCATTTTCTTGTATGCCTCTTTTTAACCCCCAAGTTTTTTGTTGTTGAAAATTATTTTGTTCTGTAGCTACTTTTTTTCCGTGTAAAATTAAAAAATAGTAAAAAAAAATTACCGCACAAATGATATGTAGCATTTTTAATACTGTGTCCAAAACTGAGGGAACTAGAGCCTTTATAAGGACATGTCTCTGATCATTCAGTATTTGATGCTCAGCATTATAAAATCACACATAAATAATCAAGTACATTTTGTTTTGTTTTGTCTAGTGGTCACAATATAAGCTGCTTCATCATCGAAACAGTGGAAACATTGGTAACATTTTTTCGCCATCAGATGTGCCCACTTCTATCTAGTAGGAAACCGCAGGACACAAGAAACCTGCGATAACTGGCTCTTCCCAACTCAATAATCTTCCAATTCCCAAATCCTGTCTCCTCGAAACCGTAGCTGCCTCTAACTGCTTGTAATCCATCCATCCGTAGCACCACCAACCAACTCTCTTCTCCACCTTGGCACAAGTTCACAGGCTCAGTTGATCCAGGAGCTTTGCCCTCCACCCCAAACCCCCAGCCATCTTAGACGTCAGTGTCAAACCAAAGGTTTGGGTTGTCACCAGGCGGGTTAG
Organism: Elysia chlorotica; assembly: GCA_003991915.1. Lineage (NCBI taxonomy): Eukaryota > Metazoa > Mollusca > Gastropoda > Plakobranchidae > Elysia > Elysia chlorotica. The sequence continues at coordinate 290,810 of RQTK01000560.1, read as the reverse complement.
CCAGACTGTCGAAGTTGAGCTCGCCAGAGTTGGTCAGGTCCGGCAGGTTGTCCATGGGTCCCCCGTAGCCTCCTCCGCTGGCGCCGTGCTGGCTGCCGTGCTGACTGCCCAGATCCAGGCCCTGCATCGAGTCGATGGGGACCTGCTCGTAGCCTGGGAGGGGGGAGGCATAGGATTCAATCAAGTGGGTTAGACAAACTCAAACTATAATCATTTAGCAGCGGCTAAAAAATGATCGAAGCGTTTTTTTAAAGTAACTTTAAATACATATTGCGCTAATTTTTTAAAATAACTTTTATATTTTCCTCAATTGAAATGATTTATATTCGTCAAATATCCATTTTGAGGATTTCAAATATAAGGGCCCCATGAAGACACCACGAAGTAGTTATGGGTACAAAACAGCACACACGGTTGAACCATATCTAAAATAGATTGCCACATGCCTGATCTAAAGCCGTTTACTGAAGTCTTTTCAACAGCCATGACAGAATATATTGAGAGAGGCATAAGTAAAAATTTTCATCTTGTATCACACTTCATCTACCCTGCCACATACTCAAATACTTTGACCTCTCTCTGTTTATAAGACAAGTCTCAATACTTCATTGTCATGGTAGAACCAATATATCGGATAGTCATGCCAGAGAAAGTTAGATACATCTCATTTACACTTTTAGAACTCTGTACCATTTACATTACTTTTGTTTTGTATACATTCTATTGAAACAGAAAACAATCACATACCTGTGGGGCCACGACCCATGTCCTGCTGCCCGCCGTACATATTGTTCTGAGAGCCTTGAGGGTTGTACATGGTGTCTCTCGGGTCCTCAAGGGGCATGGACATGTCATCGAAACCAGGGGGCTGAAAACAATCATACACCGATCAGTGGATAGGCAAAATCAGGAACAGATCAAACATTTCATTAAAAATAGCTATGATTCACCTTTGAAAAGAAACGAAAAATTAAAAAAGGGCAGAATTTTTTGTTTGTCATCCAAATTGCGTTTGAAATACCATTCATCACAGAAAATATAAAATCCTTCTAAAATAAGGAAACTGACGCAGTTAGTGGAACATATGCCTAGAAGGAGGCCTGTTCACAGCAAATTTCAGAAACATGAACAGAAAAATCCTTGTGCACAGGACAGAAAGTTAGGCAATAATTGGCATGTTTTTTTATGCTAGGAACAAAATCTCATACATCTGTCCAGTTGCCTTCGCCTCCTCTGTAAAGAGAGCTTGTCAGCTCCATAGACAGGCGTTTCTTGTAGTCCTGAGGCTTGTCTTCTGACATGCGGAACAACACTGCAGCAGCATAGGTGGCTGGGGATAGACAAGTTTCAAAAGATATAGATATTTCATCCTTTACTGTTCAGTTCATTAGCTAAAAAATGTACAAATTTTCACACTTCACCACCTTTGACCCTCCTAAAATAACATAAAGGAGTCAAGACTACTGCAATACCACTCACACTGCATGCAAACAGAGATTAGTCTGGAAAAACTTCAAACTATTAAGATCTTTAAAACTTCGTGACTAACCTTATCTCAATAACACAATGACAAGTGCAAGAGCAAAAGAGAAACATAGCTTATCGATATAATAAATGTATTATTCCTACATTTTCTTTTGCGCACGAAACTTTCCATGTTCTTCTTGTCGGGTAAGTATTTTTTGGGGAGAAAAGCATATTTTGAGGACAAAAAACTTATGGGTTTCAGTTATGCATTACAATACCGCTCGTATTAAGTTCACACTAACAAGTGTCACCTCAGGTGTAAAAAAAAAAAAGGTAACTTTTAATACATTCCGTTAAAATGGGTCCCGAAATGAAATGCGACAATTTGTCTTTTTTTTTTGGTCTGCTAACAGCTACACATATAGCTTTAATTTTCGCGGGGGAAAAGCATGTTGAAAAGCCTGACTTTCCCCCCTAGGTCACATATTGGGACGGAAATCAGGTCAGAAAAGTCTTAATTGTTGCAATGGTCTATATTCCGACAATTTTCAGAAAATTTACAGGTCTGACAAATATATAAATCTCTTAACAATAACCATATCAACTTGACTCACCAACACCTTCGTTCCTGGAGTGCAAAAGCTCAGTAAGCGGGGCGGTGGCCCCCTCCTGCTCTATGAGCTCAGCACCCTCTTTGTCAGCAGCCAGTTCACAGAGCACTCCGGCAGCCACACGCTGGATGTTTTCAATGGGCGAGTACAGCAGCTGCAAACAAAAAGTGTTCAAACACAAGTAGTAACAATCCATTCTTTGCAGAATATTTTGGTAAGTTAATTCACCTCACAGTAGATTTTCTTGTAAATAATAAGATGCCAAGAGCTGATCCTTACCTTTTAAAAAAAATAAGGTCAACTGGAGGCTGTACACACATTGTAAATGGTCTATCAATCAGACCAATCAACGAGCAGGTCAAATATCATTGCCTACAGTGGGGAAGGAGGTTAGTGTGCCTCTTTCTTTTTGATAGGTGGGTGCCATATTGAAAATGGGTTCTAACCCTATCCATGTCCTCTATGTTTTGTCTTTATTTTCAGTCATCCTTTGTGGCAAACACAAGGTTTGTGGTCCTTTTGTTTTCCATTTCCTGATATATCTCTTGTAACTTGAGATCTGCTTTAGCCTCTATAATTATTTGGATGTATCTGCTTCCGATTTGCATGGTTTGTACCCATGACTGTATGTCCAAGGAGCTCTGCAGGCATCACTTGTTTGTGCACAATGGATAACAGATGAATTTAATAGAAGTTAAGAGGAAAATTGCATACAGCATCAAAGAAAAAATTCCCAGTTTAAGTAATAAGATCGAAATTAAGGAAACCCTTTAAATATTTTGTCACCTCCGCACCCCCTAAAAATCCTTCAAAGTTTACTGGCTTAAGTTTTATAGCCTTCTCAGAGTAAATTATTAATTAAGTATTGATATAATCGGTTGTTGCATAGCATCCAAAATCAGCATTATAAAGACCATATTTGCACTGAGACAGTGCAGGACACCATGACTGTCTTAACCAATCACATTAAACTGACACCAACTAGACGCCAGAGCGGAGCTCAAACCATTTTCATGCAAAGAGGCATACTATATTGAAACCAAAACATACACCCTTGACAGGCCTTTACTGAAACTGATCTACAGCTTCTCTTTTTTTTTTTAAACTGAAAATCCTTAAATTTATTGTAACTCGGCATCACTGATATTGAGGAACAGAATCATGAGATTGTATGTATTTTTCATGATTACATGTCGATGCATTATGTTCCCTTTATTGTAATCCAAACCCTGTTATTATACATGATACACATGGTTCAAATTAAGGTTTCCAATGAGTGTCTTTTTTTGGAGAGAGAGAGAGCTCCCAGGTATACATCGATGGTTTCCACCGAGACAATAAACAATGTTCTTTGCTTGCCGGCGATGGTCAAGGGCTAGATGTGAAGATAGAGATGGTTACTACCTGATGTTTCGGACATTATAAACGATACGCATTGGACCATAAACAATGTTCTTTGCTTGCCGGCGATGGTCAAGGGCTAGATGTGAAGATAGAGATCATGTTTTTTTATGCTAGGAACAAAATCTCATACATCTGTCCAGTTGCCTTCGCCTCCTCTGTAAAGAGAGCTTGTCAGCTCCATAGACAGGCGTTTCTTGTAGTCCTGAGGCTTGTCTTCTGACATGCGGAACAACACTGCAGCAGCATAGGTGGCTGGGGATAGACAAGTTTCAAAAGATATAGATATTTCATCCTTTACTGTTCAGTTCATTAGCTAAAAAATGTACAAATTTTCACACTTCACCACCTTTGACCCTCCTAAAATAACATAAAGGAGTCAAGACTACTGCAATACCACTCACACTGCATGCAAACAGAGATTAGTCTGGAAAAACTTCAAACTATTAAGATCTTTAAAACTTCGTGACTAACCTTATCTCAATAACACAATGACAAGTGCAAGAGCAAAAGAGAAACATAGCTTATCGATATAATAAATGTATTATTCCTACATTTTCTTTTGCGCACGAAACTTTCCATGTTCTTCTTGTCGGGTAAGTATTTTTTGGGGAGAAAAACATATTTTGAGGACAAAAAACTTATGGGTTGCAGTTATGCATTACAATACCGCTCGTATTTAGTTCACACTAACAAGTGTCGCCTCAGGTGTAAAAAAAAGGTAACTTTTAATACATTCCGTTAAAATGGGTCCCGAAATGAAATACGACAATTTGTCTTTTTTTTTGGTCTGCTAACAGCTTAACAATAACCATATCAACTTGACTCACCAACACCTTCGTTCCTGGAGTGCAAAAGCTCAGTAAGCGGGGCGGTGGCCCCCTCCTGCTCTATGAGCTCAGCACCCTCTTTGTCAGCAGCCAGTTCACAGAGCACTCCGGCAGCCACACGCTGGATGTTTTCAATGGGCGAGTACAGCAGCTGCAAACAAAAAGTGTTCAAACACAAGTAGTAACAATCCATTCTTTGCAGAATACTTTGGTAAGTTAATTCACCTCACAGTAGATTTTCTTGTAAATAATAAGATGCCAAGAGCTGATCCTTACCTTTTAAAAAAAATAAGGTCAACTGGAGGCTGTACACACATTGTAAATGGTCTATCAATCAGACCAATCAACGAGCAGGTCAAATATCATTGCCTAGACTGGGGAAGGAGGTAGTGTGCCTCATTTCTTTTTGATAGGAGGGTGCCATATTTAAAGTGGGTTCTAACCCTATCCATGCCCTCTATGTTTTGTCTTTGTTTTCAGTCATCCTTCATGGCAGCCTCAATGTTTGTGGTCCTTTTGTTTTCCATTTCCTGATAAATCCCTTGTGACTTGAGGTCTGCTTTAGCCCCTATAATTATTTGGATGTATCTGCTTCCGATTTGCATGGTTTGTACCCATGACTGTATGTCCAAGGAGCTCTGTAGGCATCACTTGTTTGTGCACAATGGATAACAGATGAATTTAATAAAAGTTTAAAGGAAATTGCATAAAATATCAAAGAAAAATTCCCAGTGTAAGTAATAAGATCGAAATTAAGGAAACCCATTAAATATTATTTCACCTCCACACCCTCCCCTAAATTTACAACAAGGTACATATTATAGCTAGGCGGGTTCTACTGTAATTCAAACTCCCTACCTGCACAAACAGAGGAATGCAGTTAAGGCCCCTGATGACGGCTCTGTTGTGAGCCTCGCGGGCCAGGATGTGTAGTGCCCCCACAGTGCCCTCCACTATCTCCTCCATGCGCACACCGTCAACGTAGCCGGTCAGCGGAGGACCGTTGGAGCTGATGGAGGCTCTCTGCTCAGGAAAAGAATGGTCAGAGCAAATACATTAGATTTATGGACAAAAGCAAACTGAAAACTCCACTTGTTCTAGGAACAGCAGGAAAAAATATTGGATATAAATTCTTCCAATAAGAAAGCACAAAATTAAATTATCACTATAAAAAACGAACCCCCCCCCCCCCCCAAAAAAAATGGCATGATTTAGCTGAATGTATTCTCTAAACATTGGAGTAGATCCTGTTCATTTCTAATATTAATAGATGGGATGGTCCCTTTCCAGCATGATTTCAAATGGATAAAAATAGTTCTGAGAAATAGGAATTTTTTTTTCTTAATTCTCTGTGTTTTGTCCATCCGCCACTCTAGTGTGGCATGTTTTCCCTAAAATTGTGAGCTCACCCTCTGTGTATCCTGGTGGGCTCTGATGAGAAGCTGAACAATTCTAGGCAAGGCGCCATGCTCTCTAAGAGGTGCATGGTTGGCGGGGCACAAAGCCAGGTTTCTGAAGAGGAAAAGAAAATCCGTGAAAAGAAATATCTATATAAAAAAATAAAAAAAACTCACATAAAATAAAAATGCAAATTTCAAACCCTGTTGGTCTGTGATTTTTTTGTTTATTTCTCTGTTTTCTTTTCTTTGTAGCTTTATGAAAACATATTTCATAATATCTGTTTCATTGCAATGAGCCCTTATAAGAACATTTCTAAAGAAATAAGCAGCAGTATCAGAGCCTTCCATGTCCATAACCGATGTAGACCTATCCAAATGTTAATGTTAATGAAACTCACAAGACTAACAAAAATAAAAAACAACAACAAAACAATTGGTGCACGTTTTTAGGAAGGGTAATCATCCAAATAACATGTTTGAAAAATTGTCTTTAGATCTGGTTGCCTTGTAGTTCAAATGAGACAATTCCAAAAATACATAAATATAGTTCAAGGGTGTTAGTAGCCCATAGCTCTGTAAGTGCTCTAGTCATCTTGCATCCCAGCTAATGCCTGTCATGTTTGAGGATCTTCAGGACATCTATAGACTGTAAATTAAGTTAAGAACACAATCAAGTTCCCTGCTGATCAAGGAAACGGACCCAGCCATAAATGCCTTACCTGATGAGACCAACCACTGCCTTAATGAGAGGCCAGCGGCTGGGTGGATGAAGCAGTTTCACCAAAACTGGCAGACCGTAGTGAAGGCGCACAGCATTCTGGGCCATCTCCGCCTCTGGGTGGCGCGCTGTGAGATGCCTCAGGGCACAAACCTGCGCAGAATACAAACAAAAGGTTGAGTCTGAAGGATAGCAGTGGTTTGAGATAGCACCAGCGCAAAATTACATAGTACATAAAAAGGATTTTCACCTTGTATGCAAACATTTCTCATAGCAAAAAAATAATTTTGAACATTAATCCACACAGTGTTTTCCATTCCAATCAACCGAAACTGATCAGGTGGCCAGACTAGGGCCAGAACAAGTGACTGGGTATGTGGGTATGTGACAGTATTGTTCACCTAGTTATCTGATTCTCTCAGTGTTGGACAATTTCATGAGCTTGAGTGTGAGAGACAGGGCAGGAGGCCATGGAAACACAAACATAGACAAAATTAGAACCGAGAGAGACAGAGGCAGTTATTATAAACTTGCTATACCGGTATATTTAATATAAAATGAAGACAACCTCATTTTAGTCATTTATGCACATTTACTCATTGGATCTTGCACAAGAGCAAGTTAAAAATGATGCGATTAGAAGGGTGGACAGAAGAGAAGAAACTGGCATGGGATGGGTGAATATTGAAATTTGTTACTGGCTCAGATCCTCAACCAGGTTGAAGAAATGATAATATGTTTCAATTATTGAAAGGGCAGAAAACAGGAGAACTAGAAAGGACATAGAGGTTCAGCACCATTCATACAGTGGGTTTTCTTCTCTGGCCGCCACATTTCACCCCTTCCCCACTACTTGGGTCAGTAAAATATGACATGCAGGGTACCTAGAATCCACTTTCAGGACTTTAATTAGACCCAGAGGAAAGGAAAACAATTTGCGGCAACAAATTTACGGATCTGCCAACGCAGAGGGGTCTAACAGCATGTCAGCACATAAGTAGATGGAGGGAACTATCATTAGAAACACAGCAGGCTCAGCGATAGTCAAGTAGATGTTAAACTAGGAGGGAACTACTGTTAGAAACTCACTGCGGGCTCGGTGATGTCCTCACGGTCCCCAGCCTGCATGATAGTGCGGACCAGAGCCTCGATGCCTCCGACCTGGCAGACCATGACCTTGTTGCGCTGATTGTTGCACGTCAGGTTGGACAAGATGCCGGCTGCACAGGTCACCACGTTGATGTCGTTGCTGGAAAGAAGCTGCACCAGCATGTGGAGCAGATTGTCCAGTTGGTCCTGGGGAGACAATGACACAGATATTAATGTAGAGATATTGGAAACGATGTAATAGCAAGTAGACACAGTTGTAGTGCTAGTAGACACAGGTCTGACGCAAGTAGAAACACAGGTAGTGTAAGAGCGCATGGTGCTGAGGTAAAACTAGTAATGGGATACAAAAAGGTGGACATCTGTTGTTGTAGTGAAATGGTTACTTTAAATCAATTAACTTTTTAATAAGGCAGTGTCCTTTCTAGTTATCCTTAGCAGGTATCATACAATATGCATTTACTTTTAATGAATTCAGTAAGGTGATGGAAAATTGGCATCATGATTTCTTACCATCCTTGTGGCAGCATCAGACAAGTTCCTGAGAGACCACAAACAATTCTGAACAAGACGCTGGCTCTGGTGACCCAAATGCATTGCCAGAACTTGCATGCCCCCTGTGGATGAAATTAAGAATACATTTCAAGGTTAAACTGTCTCATCAATGGCACTTATGTACAGTGTGAGGGTTGGAATTAACTCTGGGCACCACATGGTTAATTTTGTATAGCTTGACAGCCAGGAGGTTTTGTTGGAATTTCTGCAGGTGCCACTGTTTTATTGAATTTATCAAAAGAATGTAAAATTCTTTAGTATTGCTAAGTTGGTCCCGTGCTAAGAAAAGTTATTGTCAAATTGTTTAGATTCAATTACTTTAACATAATCATTTATTGCAATAAAAACGTTTCTACAAGAACACAAAAAAGGTCTTTGACAAACTCATGTCATTGAATAGAACTTTCGAAAGCTCAATTATTAGACCTTACGAAAAATGTAAACTTCTATTAAGACCACATAAAAATCATATACCCCACAATGATTTAACACAAAATAATACGAGCAAGCCCTCACCAGCTTCCACAATTGCAGGTTTATTGCTGGAACACACAGAGAGGACTTTGAGCACACGAGATGTCGTCCACAGCAGCTTTTCGTATGTGTAGGACTTCATGATACGCACAAGTTCTCCAGGGCCTCCACTTGCAAGGATGATAAGCTGAAAATACAAACACAATCACCCAAAGGTTAATAGTCATAAACAAAAATTACAGAAGTTATAATTGCTACCATTTACTCAATAGACTATTTTGCATAAATCATAAAAATGAGACCTCCTAGATGCATTTTCCTATGAATTTAGGAATATGATTTAAGCTGGGGGATCCAAAATACTCTTCATACCATCAAAGATGACCGAAATGGGAGAAAATTGAACCAAAAAAGGTGGTCAGACTTCTATTCTCTTGAATCTATTCCTACCAAGTTTCTAAGTACTACCTAGTGTTACGACTAAAAAAAAACTTTGGCCTGATGAGTGACTACTATTGACCCTGTTTACCTTGCTCTCTTGGTTTCCGTAGGCTAAGATCTGAAGGCAGTCGGTGGTGATAGCGAGAAACTTGACGTTATTGTTTCTCTGCAGCAGCGCCACCATTTTTTGGAGGCCACCGGCCAGCCGAACGGCCATCTTGGATCCCTCTTGGTGCAGGAGCAGGTTGTGCAGGGTGGTGATAGCGTAGAACAAAACAGACTCCAGGGGAGAGCTGGCAGATCAAAGAAAGAATGCAATAATTGATTCTCTCTTTTCTCAAAATAGTCAATACAGCTTCACCCAAACATGTCATGTTTTTGTGGCCCTGTACACAAAAAGTTGTGTTCATACAATAGAAAAGTTACCATAAAAGCATACTACACTTGTAGCTAATGTTTCACAAATGGGCTCGGCTTTAGGCTTGAGTGAGCCTATTATGTATCATTATCCGTACTTGGTAAAGCTGAACTGTTTCAAAATTTTTGTCATGAAAGAGATAAAAAATAAAAATGGTCTTCTGTTCTTTAACTCTCAGTATACGGAGTCCAAAACCACGTTTTTACTGTGCTGAAAAGAAACCACCAAGTTTGTACTGAAACTGATAACTTGCCATTGTTATGGCTACGACTTCAAGCTGGATACTAAAAGTTAAGAACTGTTCAGTTTTTTTAAAAAGTCATGCAGTGTTTTAAAAAAAACATTTCAGATATCTCAGCCCTAATTGTATGAACTATTTGTATCCTCATCTTAACAACTTCAGTGTCAATCCACTTTTTAAACTGCTAAAATAGATATTTGAGGAAAATGTACCGTTTCAAAGTACATAATAAAATTTCAAAGAATAATCTGCTGTGCTGTGCAAATTGAATTAAAATAATGCTTGGGTTTTGTTGTTTTTTTTGCCTTATGAAACACCATATATAAAAATAAAAGTATACCTGAGAAGTTTGACAAGAGCAGGGATCCCCCCAGACTTAAAGATGGCCAGCAGGCCCTGTCTGTGGTGTGACAGGTTGTGCAAGGTGCCTGCTGCGCACCGAGTTGTCTCGATGTCGTCTGTATTTGCCATGGCGCGGATCAGGGCCGTAACCATCTGGGGCGAGTTCATGATGGCATGCCTGCTGGCCTCCTTCTTGGAGAGCTGGTGCACCATCATGGCTGCCTGGTAAACCACCACCTGGTCCTCGTCATTCAGGAGCTTGATCAGCTCTGGGATGGCCCGCGTAGCCAAGTCTGCGTCATCCTAGTAAGATAGTGTGGTAAAGTATGTTTTATAGAATTACTCTTGCTGTAAATCTCTCTGGTCACAATCTTATAAAACACTATTCAAAATTTTCAACAGTTGCAGATACCACTAAATGGCACTGGACAGCATGATGGAAACGTCGATTGAAAGATAATATACATATCGAAATCTCTGCAAACAAAGCAATGACGGTACACTTTCCATTTGATAATAAGGGTGCAGTGAAAGGCCCTTAAAAACAATACCCAATAATCCTGCCTTCCTATAAACACAAGTTAAAACGAAGCAATCTCTTACAGACTTGTATCAAAAGCAAAAAGGTGAACAAGGATGAGAGGATTAAGATCTAAGAAGCTGGTAAAGATTCCTAATCAGAACACTAGGAAACAGAAGGGAATATGCTGAGTAATGTCTTAGGATGATTTACATGATAGTCAAAGTAAGCTTCAAAAAATTCAGTGTGACTATTTCAAAGGTAAAAAAAAATATAATCCTTTAGAATAAGTGCATGTTACATTTTCAATTTGACCAGACCTTTAATTAACCATTTTTTTTGGTTTAAACAACATTGTCTCCATTTTGCCCAAATGTTTCTTAACTTCCCCCCATCAAACTCAGTGGCATTTGTGTTGACTATGTCTTTTCACAATAAACAAGCCTGGCTGATAATTTTACATTCAACATTACAAAAGTATACATATACTTTATGTCTCTTATTGGTCCGTCCAGCGAATGTACGAGTAACGTTTTCTGCATTGTATGCCTTGTTACATTGCTACATCCTACTCGATTCTATTTATAATAGGAAAAAAAAAAACCTTCGAGTTTGAAACAGCCAATGGCGTTACCTGATAGTTGATGAGATTTACAACTGCATGCTTCAACATCTGTGATGGCTCAGAAAGCCTCTGTACGGCTGTGGGTTGGTCTGGTTGGATTTGAGTGGAAGGAATCTGCACTCCTTCCGGCATTGTCTCCGGGAACATGGCTGCTCGGACACGCTGAGACCTGGTCTGGTTAAGCTGTTGGTTCATGTCTGCAGCGAAAAAAAATCAACGTAATTGCTATAGATTATGGTCCTATAGATTGTGGTAAAGTTGTATTGCACAAACAAATAATTCAACGGTTCAATTGCAGAATGATTGTAAACAAATGGGTAAATTAAGAATTTTCAACTAACTCGAAAACAAGATGTACGTAGATAATAGTTTGCCAATCAAACACCATAAAAATGAAAAGAAAAAAAAAGGAAAAAAACAACACTGGATAAGTACTCCCAAAAATTCAGAGACTATACATCATTTCACCCACAAGAAAAAATCATCTTAAGCATGACATAAGGCAGTAAATGAAAAAATATATAAATAAATTAGATTTAATACTTCTTCCCAGGTTTACTCAAGAATCCCATAAAAAGACAAGCCACAAGACTCCAACCTCCTGCACATCAGTGCAGAGCAAGATTTAAAAAAACTAGCACCCAAAGAACCACCAACTTACCATCAACCTGCTCTTGGTTGAAAGAGTCGCTGCCAAGTCCCCAGTCAAACATCATTTTGGAGGGGTCAAGGTCACCATCATCCAGCTCCTCTCCGTGGCTTTTGCTGCTGATGGATGGTGCCTGAAACACACCAAACAATAAACATTGAAGCTTATTAAATGAAGTTTTCTCTGTGTGTAACATTAGCTTCATACATCATTTATGCGTACTATGATACCTCAAAAAAAGATAAAAAGACGCTGAGGGGACTGTAGATGAAAACTAGCTGAGCCTGGAAGCTTGGCCAGGGATAGCCTGATCATGTGTTCACTTGACTGTTGAAATCCTTGACTGCGCAGTGCCACAATCTAATCAAATTATACCTCAGGAAAAGTGGGCCCGTAGCCAATCCTAATGATTATTTTTCGAATTACCTAGGCTAAATTGCCTATTTCCTCTGACCCAGCGTGACATTGCAGACACGCCCTCCAACACTACACACACATAACCACTTTCCTGCTGCTCTAGACATATATCTTGAGATTTCATAAATTTTGGATGAATTTACTCTGCATTAGCTGGACTAAGGTACAGGTGCTAGTTTCTCATTGATAACGATACTAGATCTAGCTCTACACACAAGTTTAGGTGTAGATCTAGCCTCAAATTTGTGGAAGTGGAAGATGCGAATTTACACGATTAGAAATCTTAAAAGAACACCATTCTGTAATGTTTAATGCATCAAATAACTTTAAGATAGACTAGAAATGACAAAAAAAACTGTATGTAAACTGATAGCTTTATTAAATTTTTTTCTTTTAAATTGAGTCAGGAGGTTTTCAAGATGGCTGCCAAATTGGCAAGTTTGTTGCTTTAATAGTGAGCTGAGCTATAAGAACAGCAATGTACTGATTGGCTATGTATTGCCTTAACAGCAGTACGACAGGGTTTTTCTAACTTAGCAAGTAAGACACACTTAGCGAGTAAAGGTGCCAGTTGAATCGAACTTAGCTCACTGGAAGCACCTAACAGGTCCTGATTCCATTTCTAACATAAACCTACTTTTTCTTTGTCACTTTGAAAGAAACGTTTTGAAAACCATGAAAAATAATTTTTAAAAGCTACTAAATATTACCTGAGTAGTCTGCCCTGACTGTATGCCAGAATCACTCATGTACTGATTCTGCTGCCACATCATCGTCTGCTGCTGTTTGTTGTCCACAGGCATTGAACTTAAGTCCATGTAGCTGGCCTCTCCAGAGGGACCCACTGAGGATCACATCATAGCATTGGATTGGAACGTTTTATCAGATTATACTAGGGTTACAACTATGGAGGGTTTTGTGTCAAAACAAACAATTAATTATCAATTTACAGTAAGCCACATTTTTTTTAAAGAGAAAATGTCACTGTGCTGCAACTGTGGAACAAGTGAGCCTTGCCAAAATGCCAGTGATATACTGTCGTAAAGGTGAAAATGAGATTTATCTTACTAACCTTTCAGATTAAAAAAATGGGCTAATAGGGTTTTTGCTTCATAAATATTAGAACCGGTTAAAAAGCCGAATGTAAGGCCGAAATAAAAAATAAACCAGTTGCTAATCTCGAAATAAGTGCGAAAATCATAGCTCAGTGAGTGATGATTTGTGACATGTGTAGTACAGTGCTTGTTCTCCTTTGATAGAAGGCATTTAACATGATCAGAAAAGTTAATACAAAAACATACTGTTGCGGATGGGCCCTCCACTTGTGTTCATCTGGTAACTACTCATGGTGACTTCAGTCAGGGTGAAGCTGTTTTCTGGAATAAAAAACATAAAAAATGTTAGCACTTGCTCGGAATTTCTTTTAAGAACTTTATTATGTCATCCCACGTGCACAACAATTATTTGTATGCCAAGTTTGTAAGAATATTTGAAATAGTAGGGCCTAACAATTAATCTGACAAATTCAATATGTTAAGTAGGAAGTGTTTTTTCTAAAACTTAGGATTGTCATAGCACTTGCAGGTGTACAAGAAACAACTCAACTTTTTTTTGTAATCAAAATTGAATAAAATACCTGCAAGCTGTAGGTGCTACACCCTGTCTTTTTCTTATATTGTATTGGCATGTTTATATTTTTATTCAAAAAAGACATGTCGAGCGATAGTCAATTGTTTATTTAAACACAGGTACAATGCGGACGGGGAAGGGGTGTGAGGGCAAACTAACACATAAAATTGATATGTTAAGCAATTAAAACTCAGACGATTTCTCTGTAAGTCTGTCTGTTTGCCTGTCTCTTTCTCTTTCCACAGGTTGACTTATTCTGATGTAATCGAATGCTACCCACTCGCCCCTAAAATTCCGACCACCCATCCATTTGATCTACCACATCACAGGCTAGGGACCACAAAACTCAAGGAGTGCCCTCTTCACTTCAGAGTGTCGATCAGGACCCAAACGGAGGACTTTCCACCATGACTCCTGACTCAACCAGTCACATTATGATTAAATCGACACCAACCCAACCCATAAGATGATAAGGAGGCGATGTCGCCAGGGCTCAAACCACATGTATCGAATGTAAGGTGTTCTTTGAGTCTGTGCTCGTTGTATTCGAGTTGTACTGTCATAACACTGTCACTCTAAAGAAAGCCATACCACTACCGTCAACAAGCTGTAGAGTGCCCAGGCATAACTTTTAAGGACTTAAGACTGAGTCTTGACTTCTTTAGAGTAGTAGAAAACAACACTTATGCTATGAATTATCCACTGATTTAGTAGTAGCAATGCAACCACACTCAATTGGTCAGTAAGAGGCACCATGGCCATCAGTAGCAGGAGTCGGCTTTCTAATTTACATCAAGAATCTAGAGTCTAATCTGGACCTCTATGAAATCTAGCAGAAGTGCACTCAGTGACTCATGTTCTCGAAAGTTGTCAACATTGATTTAGACATCATAATCATAATCTCACCTTAGTATGAGTCGGCCCTATCGGACCAAACATGTATAGGCGAAACAATAGCTCCACGAAATATATAAAAATCGAGAAATTCCAGGGCTTCTTGGTTCCTCACAAGTTATAAGTAGACCCACTCCAACATTCAAATCCAAGATGGCGTAAGACTAATTTCCGCGCAAGGGCACAAAAGTTTGCACCTGCTTGGTAGTGACAAGGCGAGAATACTGTAAAACAGTAAGACCCAGAACTGAGATTAGCAGATTTGAAAGTTATTTCTAACTTCTCTTTGGTTGTATTTTTGGGCTTAAATTAGAATAACGATATTATTGTTTAAGTAAATTCGTCAAAGTATGTAATATTGAGTCTCGATATTTGTGGAGACGAGGTTATGCGACGCTAAGCACAAAAAGCCAAGTGTCAAGGGAATGAATGGCTTACAGTAATTTCACTGACACGAAATAGTTCAACAATAACAAAGTATGCAACAGTGTTGAAAAGACTTTTCTGAGTCTATGAGAGAAAATTAGGGTTAAGTTTTTGTAGTTAGATTCTGTTGATTGTGATTTTATAGATAAATATATACTGAAATTTGTTAAGTTTTGTGGTGTGTGTATTTTTTTCTTCTTCTTTTTTTTTGCGTAGGCATCTTACACACATGAGATTTGGACCAAACACAGCAGTTGTCAGCGAGGCTTGACTGCTGGAGAAGCCCAGGGTGTCAATGTGCCAGACGCCTGCCAGTGGAGTGACACTCTTGACCTAAAAGAACTTCAAACTCAAAAAGGGGGCTGGGCAGGTTCTTGGTGGGTGGACATAAGGAATGTAAACGAAAACGAGAGTCATGGAATCGGAACGTAAAACTTACAATGCGCATGTTAGTTTTTATTGCTGTTTCTTCTCTGGCATTCACATGATCGATCGTGAAAATTAAAGGTGGCTCAGTCTGCACAGAGACACACTTTAAATTTTGTTGATACATGTAGACCTAGTCAGGGTTTGTTAGAATGTAAGGCAATAGGAGGCCGTACACGTTATCTAATTTAATTCTATGAAAATGTTAAAGCTTTTTGTTTTTGTTTTGTTTTTGTTTTTTATGTGTGTGTGTTGTTGTTTCTTATTGTTTGTTTGTTGTTGTGTTTGTTTCTTTTGTTTGCTGTTGTTTTGTTTTGTTGTTGTTGCTGTCTTTGTTGTTGTTTTTGTTGTTTGTTTGTTTTTTTTGTTTTTTTTTTGGGGGGGTATTTTTTCAGTTTGAGTTTCTGATTCTCAATATTATACCTTTTCTTGATTAAATGTAGAGGTTCTCTGTGGAAAATTAAAACTATCAATTACATTTGCATATGCTAGAAAGAAAATGGAGGGTGCAAGCCTCGAGACTTTGAATGAAGCTCTGACGAGACATCTTAGCATATTGTGTTGTTTGTTTTTTAAGCTGTAACATGTTTTTGTCTATCGATCTTTACTCTAGGTTTTATAATTCAATTGCATCAATTTGAACTAGTTATCAAATCTTTTTTTTAATTAATTTTTTTTTTTACTTCCTTTATATAATATGTATCGCTTTCCCTTTTATTTAGCCACCGCACTCGTGATAGTCTATGCTTTTTCAATTGAGGTTTAATTTGAATGTATATTTTGTTCATATAAGGTTATTTATTCTATAGCGTTTAAGTGCTACTTGTTATTTTAAAACTGTTATTGTATTTCTTCATAAGAGGTTACATGTCATGTTGCATGACATTAACCGATAGATTGTACGTCTTTTTGTCCATAAATTTGTATTTATTGGGTGACATTTACATATAAATTTTCAATATATTTTTTCATTTAAAATCTTATAATGCACAACATTTAATATCAACTTTTTCGGGTAACTATGTAAAGCGCTTTGAGATTTTTAACTTTCAAATGGAAAGCGCTTAACAATGTACTTTTTATTGTTATTATTATTATTATTATTATTATTATTATTATTATTATTATTATTATTATTATTATTTACCAGCTGACTATACGAAATAATAGCTTACAGGTTTTACATAACAGGTGCTACAGACGCTTTTGTTGATTCTTTTTTTTAGGAATTTCCTAGAAAAACCATGAGACAAATTTGTGCACAGAGAACTATCTCCCTTATGATTTTGCAGTCAAGATATTGAACTGAACTGAACAGGAATTATTTCATCCATTATACTCGATGCCTCTTTTGAAAAAAAAAAAATGTTCCAACTCACTCAGTTAAAACTTTGCACCTGTGTGTTTGTGTGTGTGTGTGTGTGTGTAGTCAGCCGAGAAGTGTTACCCGACTGCAGGAGTGGTGATTATTGTTTGTTTTGTTGCTTAACGTCCAATGTCAGTACTAGGCCTATGATATATAGGCTATAATTATTGTGAACTGGTCCAAGACTGACGTCTGACAATTTTACTTGCGACCACACCCACACACGAGATAGGGCGAGGAGACCTGGACTTCTGCCTCAGTCGGTCACATTAAACTACCACCGACTCAAAATTAATTACACTAATACATTTATGGCACCGCGTAAGTTTGTTTAAATTAGAAAGAAGAAATCGGGATGTTTATTTGGGATCGGACACCAGATCAGTGCAGAAGTGATGTAGTATAGATATACACCTGTACCAGTATCAACAAACAGGAGATATGTTATATCCAATACATCTATACTCGTCGATCTATCATGCCAGAAAGAGCAGGTGTCGTACACCCGAACTGATACGTTGGTCACATCAGACAAAGAGACCATATACCCCAAACCTCTGATTGGTCAGATGTGAAAGAGAAGATATCATTCTTCTCTCTCTTGTCAGATACGCTGTTTTCATCTCCCCTTCACCCAGAACAGAAACGGTGGCGCAACTTATTTTACATTGTTCGCCGCTCTCTAAGCGCTTCACCTCAACCGCTAAAGATAACCTACGCACGCGGATGATGTTTTCTCATACGTATCTTATATCATAAAAGAGCTCAAAGAAGCATTGTTCAAACGATGTAGCCGTATGCATTAATACCCACAGAGACCCTTCACTGGTAAGTTACAACGAGCAACTTACTATCTCGTAATTCGTAAATATACATGTACGAGGCTATCTAAAACTCGTACATCTACCAAGAAACCATACCTCACACATCATGGTTTGCGTGTTTTCATCACCATGCGCGAAAAACTGCTCATAAGACTGATGGAACAGACAGGACCGGGAAATCCGAACCTTTTCATTGGTTGATTATCTTAGTACAGCGGTCTCCCCCTAAGAACCCGCCCCTGGAGACTAGAAAGGCGGATTCTAAGAATGTGCGGGTTTTAAGGGAGGAGAAGAAAATGAGTCTGGGAGGGCCTCGCGCTCTACCTCTAAACTGTTTAAGCTCTTCTATTTTTTAATCCCTTTTTATGTTGTCCCCAAGGACTACTATAGTTTAGTAATCCATGGTTGTCCCCTAAATTTCGTCCCATAATTCACCCTCACTCAATTTAGCCTGCCATCGCGTCTGATTTCTGGAGACCTTGTGGTAAGAGGGCCGATAGCGGAAGTGAAGACGATAGCTAAGGGAATCCGCACCAGCGTCTAAATATATCTCCTAGACCCAAAGAGCCAACGAGCGACTAGAAACCCTCATAACAGGAGCATGATTATGTCATCCGTTATCGTCATGTGGATAACAAAGCCCGTTCTATCTCGATGAGTGTAACAACTGTAAAGCAAAGCAACTTTTCCGTTACTAGCTGTGGCCTTCCAAAACAATAGTAGATACCAACCCTTCTTTTAGCTTCGTAAGAATACGTGCATTTCATTTGAAAAATGAGTCTAAAGCATAGCGTGGCTTCCGCATTACTGTGTCTAAAACAGCTGCTGCTGTTCGTTTTGTTTCATGAGACTAATAGCATGTCAAAGGCCTAAATTGAGAAAGCAGTTCCTCTAAGGAAAACAGTTTGCGTTTGAGTAAGATCGACGTCTGTCTACAAAAGTCTACTTACCTAGTTCTATTTGATTTTTATTGATCTTAAAGCCGCTGAATTGTCGATATCTTAGAAACCTTCCCCGTGAAATAAATAATCTCTGTCTCCCCTGTCTTGTTCTCTGTCTCCATCCCCTTTGCACTCTCTCTCTCTCCTTATATATATATATATATATATCTCTTTCTTTCTCTCTCTATGTTTCTCTCTCCCTCTTTCCGACTTTCCCTGCCTCTCCCTGTCAGACGTGCCTGTCTGTGTGCATATGTGTCTGTCTCTCTCCCTCTATATGCCTGCCTGTCTGTTTGACTTTATCTCTTTCTGTGTGCCTGTGTGTCTGGCTACCTCTGTCTTTTCCTGTCTCTTTCTATCTACTCGTCACCCCCCTCTCTCTCACTCTCTCTCTCTCTCTCCTCTCTCTCTCTTTCTGTGTATGTCTGTTTGTTTGTCTGTCCCCCCTCCCTCTCCCCCACTGTCTTTCAGATGTGCGATATTTCAAGGGCAGAGTGTGCGGTCTATAATTAGCCTGGGTTGGGAGTTCGAACAAAGATGTAGAAAGATTATCTTTGGTTCGACCACATCTTTTTTTAGAACATAGATACTATAAACTAGGAGAACATTTCCCTTTCTCCCATCAAAAGTTATCTTTATCCTTACAAATCATTGCAGTCTGACTACAATAACAAAACAAACAACGACAACAGCTACAACTATAGCTCCAAACAGGAACGTAAAATCCACCACAGTTGACCATTTGACTATTTTGACGTGTTAACTTTTCAATTCATTTTGTTTGTCGACTTGCAGGATCAATTTCCTCTTTTCGCATCGTGTAAGAACCAGTAAGGTATCAACATAGATATATAAATAGCACTAGATCGCTTGGTGAGGTCACAGCGTGGCAGAACTTGAATGTTAGTGAGGAGAGGCAAGTGGGAGCAGGAAGAAGCGCACACAGATTAATCTATTAATAGAAATCAATCAATGCGCTAAGGCATGATGCGCTAGGATAGGCCTAGCGGGTCTATGCCTATAACGTTACAAAACAATGTTACACGATGAGCGCATTTATGTATGTAAGAGGCAACTTCATAACATTGTTGTTACAGCTAGATAAAGCAATCGATCGCAGCGGGTAAATTTAAATTTTTATTTTCTATTTTTTTATTATTAACTTATTTAGCAGTCAATGATAATCGAACAAAGGATCTCTAAGACACAAACTCGCCAAACAGATACTCTTTCTGCGTCAGTAACAAGTGGATTAAAATTTAAAAAAAATATTGTAATACACCATCGCGGATTTATGCTGTCCTTGTTACCCGTAAAGATAAATAAATGCATATAATACTCTCTATCATTTCCTTCCTTTTCTTCTTCCTTTTCACCGTAGGTATTTGTTTTTTTTTCTTCTATGGTACTTTCCACCTGATGCTACTGACTGCGTATCGTATGTTTTAGTGCAAGTTGCTCACAGAATGATAATAATAATGGTAATAATAATCGCCATTTAAAAGTAAATAAAACTGTCCAGAGAGCACCGGTGTCATTATTTTCCTATTATTTATCTATTGCAATTATATTTATTATTATTATTATTATTATTATTATTATTATTATATAATACTTATAAAAATCGCCATTTAAAAGTAAATAAAACTCTCCAGAGAGCACCGGTGTCATTATTGTACTGTTATTTATCTATTGCACGGGATTCGTAATCAGTAGTTCCTGCCACCCCCCCACCCTCTCCGACCCACAGACACCGCGAGCTAGCGCGCTGCTATGCCACGAAGAGCGGACGCCATTTTTCCTAAGCGATCTAGTAATTATTATAGATCTTTGGGTATCACAAGACGCTGAATATTGCTGGTCGTGATTTAAGTAGGTCAAGGTAGGTAAGTCTTCCATGTGGACTCACTGGACTGTGGAGTCAGGTGTGAAAGCGAAACCAAGGTTTACTATCTCCATCGAATTGCAAATCGATCACCTTTCTTGAATTCGAATTTTATAGAGACAGGTCAGTAGATTTAAAGTAAGACTCTAGATCTAAAATCTCGATCTAAAATAATGCACCTTTGGGCACTCCTTGAGTTTTGTGGTCCCTAACCTGTGGGCGATCAAATGGCTTGCTGGGCAGGATTCGAGGGGTGGGTGGGTAGGATTCGATTAAGTGGGATTCAGTCAAACTGTGAAGAGAGAAGACAGGTAGGGAGAGAGATAAAGAGAGAGACAGACAGAGCAAGCTAGTGTGAGAGACATAGATAGATATCTAAAGTTTCTATTGCTTTTAACCAGATCAATCTGGCCTAATTCTTATATAAATGTGCTTATGTATTGTCCCCAACCCCCTTCCCCGCCCGCATCCTACGAGTGGTCAAATAAACAATTGAATACAATCAAATCTCGTCCTGTCTTTTTGAATCAAACAAAACATGCCAATACAATAAAAAATAACAAAAAGACAGAGAGTACGGCTGGCAGGTATTTAATCAATTTTAATAGAAAAAAATAACAAAAAGACAGGGAGTGCAGCTTGCTGGTATATTATTCAGTTTTAATAATCGAATTTCGGCCGCCCACCCATTTGATCGCCCACAGGCTAGGGACCACAAAACTCAAGGAGTGCCCACCTTTGGCTCAATATAGATGTAAATTTACGACTAATCTAGAACAACATAACGACCATGCTGAATGAGCTTAAAACAATTCCCATTATCACAATTACTAAAGTTTTGACAAAAGAAACATTTTGATAGCCGCAAAGCTAGAATATTAAAAAAAAAGAGTGGTGATCTCTCATCTATTAAGTTACATGTAATACTAAGAATAAAGCCAGAGACTGAACGGGACCTTGCTTTATTGAGCTCACAATGCTAAGGATACACACAGTTTGCGGGATGGGTGCTCACTGGACCAGAGGGTGAAAAAATCAGCAGTGTTTTAACTAAAGTTATATTTACTGCTATAATAATCCGGACCACCATTCATAAAAATCCTCATCTTTAAATATCTTATTACTTCACACTCTATGGCAATACCATTTGAAGAAAGTTCACAAACCCATGCAGACCCTCTTCATTGTCCAAATCTCTACAGGGGAACCTGTGTGACATCATTGCTGGTAGGATGTAAAACTAATTGTAGATTATGTTTTTCCATGCTTGAAAATGTTAATCCTATAATTTTTTTTTCTTTCAGATTTGAAACGATTACCAGGAACCAATTTGCTGCGGCTAAAGGAATTAAGTCAAGAAGTTATAGAAAAAAGACCATGTTGGACTCTTTAATAAAACTGGTTTGTAATGGAAAATATCATGTTTATCATAAATTGTTTCATTGATAAACATGCTATGTCTTTTACCTTTCTTACACATCTGATCCTGCTGTAGACTGGGTCAAATCATACTTTGTAGGTGGGAAGCAGTCTGCTGTGATTGAAGGTGTCAAATCACAAAGTTTGGTTTTAAATTTTGGTGCACCCCAGGTATCAGTCCTTGGGCCTGTTCTTTTTATGAGAAATGAAAAAAAGATGGCAGCCACATTCAATTGTTCACCTGTGATCAGTGCATTTAGATTATCTTATCATTTGTATGTGCACAGTAATCTCTCAAGTCAAATATATTCCTCAGTAGACTTATCGAGTAGGATTGAATTTTGCGTTAATAAAACTGATACCATTAAATAATAAATTTTGGAACTACCCTCATTGAGCTTGCCACCAGATTAAAAAATCTTAGTGCCTATTTTGATTTCAACCAGTAAATGTCACAGTGGAAGTAAAGTGTAGAGAGAAAAGTAACGGTAACCTATCTCACAAATGTCACTTGACTAGTACAATCAGGGCTCCAACTCTTGGTTCCCTAACGCTCTGCCAACCATGGGACAAACTTTGCTTTTGATACTCAAAATAGATACTTGACATTGAACAACGACAAAACAATTGGAAAATATCCTGCAAAATGGATGAACAGACCTTTGAATCTTAGACAACCCATTTTGGAATGCTCTTGCCCAGAATTTACTGTCAATGGAATTTAGCTTGAAAACTTTTCTCTTTGTACTGTGATCTTTTGTGTGTGTGAAGTTAACTTGAAAGTGTTAGCCCTGCTAGATGTATTAGTCATATTTACATGTAATTGATATTGATATTCATAATTATTTGTAACTTTCAGCACTGTATTTATTTGTGTATTTTACAATGTAAATCGCCTAGATCTTTTTTTTTCCCCTGTTGATGAGCTATTAAATATTGTATCTATATAATAATAATGATAAAAGCACTTTGTCGCTAAATCCCTCATATTTTGCTGAAATATTCTTACCTCAGGTGCCTGAACTGGCTCGCAGTAATATTTGTATGAGAGATCCACAGAGCGTCGAGAAAGCTGTCAGGACTATGATGAAAGATGCTCAGCATAAGTTACAGGTCAGGGATTTTAATCGCTTTGTGAGAAAAATACATATGTATAGCGAAAAGAAAAAAAATTTAGCTAACTTTGGTCAAGTGCTCTTTTAATTAAACTGTTATACAAGTGAAAACGCTGTTGAAAATCCAAACAATTTTATTTTATAAAGTTATAGTCTTATCAAATTGTCTTTTCGTCCACATATTTTTCTTGTCCTTTGCAAATAGTTGTGCATAACATAGAAACTGGAATGATTTATTCATTATATTCATATTCATTATTGGTCCGCTGCAAGTTTTGTTCTTTAACCCTTTCAAGTTGTGAGGATTGACTCCAGCAGATTTTAAATTATTTTCAAAATACTTACAGTTGGAATTTTTGAAACAGAAATTTTCATCATTTCTTTAAAATCCATTTTTCACAAATGAATGTGCACTATATGGGGCAATGAAAAATAGAACTATACATTGTTCATTTCTGAAAGAGAAATTTGGGTGAATAAGGAGAGGAAGAAGAAATATTGGAGTGGAAATGATTCAAAGCGAGGGAAAGAAGTTTATAGAATGCCAAGAGAAGATGAAAAGAAGAAAGCAGACAGAGAAAAAGAGAATAAAAAACCACATCCAAGAGAGGGGGAAAGGAAGCAAAGAGAGAGGAGAAGAGGAAGAAAATAAAGCCTAGTTACAGTGAGCAATAAATAAAACTAGAGAGAGAAGAAAAGAAATCGGACAGAGAGAGAGGAAAAAGGAACAATAGAAAGTTTTGCTTGATAGAGAGAAAGAGAGAGAGAAGGAAAAAAAGGGAGCAGAGAGAGAGAGAAAGAAGAAAAAAAATGCAAGAGAGAATATAAAAATAAAACCATGTGTTTTTGTGAGAGAGAATTAAAAAGCTGAAAACAGAAAGCAAAGATAGAAGAAGAAAGGAAAGCCAAGAGACAGAGAGTGTGTTTGAGATATGAGGGGGAAGGCTATTGATTAAGATTGTCTTCCAATTTTTTATGTTGTTGATATAAATTTTGAAGTAGAGGTGGTTGTAGTTAAACTTTTGATAATCGCAGACATTCTACTAGCACTGCCAAAGTCAACCCCCAAGGTGACGCTTTAATCATACTGTCATAAGGAATTTATTAAAGAGATTCATGGATAAAATGCCAGGTAAATGGAAATCAACCTCTGCAGTTCCCTCGTAACGAATATTTCTTTTCACTCAGGTGATAGCGGATTTTGATTGGACTCTTTCAAAGTACACGGAAGATGGAACGTTGTGCAGCACAACACACAGTCAGTATAATTTAAAGATATTTTTCTTTCTCATTTACAGTGATCCTAATTTTTACGTAAATGTATGGATTTTTCATTTTTTTTAAAAGTTCTGTAAAGGGATGTTCTGTGATCATTACTAAGGATAAAAATTAGGCAATAAACCATTGTAATTTGTGACTTGAGTCCCATCTATTCATCTTGAAAATTGAGAAATTCGCAACTGACTCTAGATGTATAGTGCAAGAAGCAATGATATTATTTTATCTGCCCCAGTGGAATCCATGTGAAAAGAGTCATGGAAGAATGAAAATCTTCGTTCTATGCTACTTGTTAGCATGTATACCTAGATTTACCGTTCTTTACTATTGCTAATAAAGTAATCCCATGGCATAATTTTAATTATCAATAGAACAACTGACTGGTCAATCGGTTCTAGGAAAGTTAAAGAGATGTTTGTTTTTTTAAAACATGTGATGGACTTAACTCTTCTGTTGTCTGTACATCACTGTTGGTTCAAGCATAAACCTGTTTAATCTTCTTTCCGTGTTTTAGGTGTGCTTGGAGAGAGCAAACACATGCCTGAGTTTTACAGGACAGAGGTAAGTAGGTTAGGTTAAGTTTGAATAACTAACAAGCCAGTCTAACAATAGCAGGCCAAATTTTTACGCCCGACTGTTTTGGGAGGTTTACATCCCCCAGGCTCTCTAAAGATACCCATACAGCAAAGGCGGACATTTTCTGAGATTGGAACTGTACAGTTTTGGCCTACAGGAGTTTCAAAACTTTTGATACTTCGAGTTCTTAACATTTTTTTTAGAGTGAAGAGCTAAGCTGTCTAGCTCTTTATGTCTCTCTCCCTCTCTCTCTATGTTTCTGTCTCTGTCTGTCTGTCACTAAATCTCTCTCCCTCCCTCTAAATCTCTCTCCCTTATCCCCCCCCTCTCTCTCTCTCTCTCTCTCTGATCAGCTTATACTGTGCAGTGACATTGAGCCCACTATGAATGCCGTAACCAGCTGCTTAGTGTACTCTTTCCATTTTGGGTTTGTTTCTTTTTTTTTTTATTTAACCTTTTTTAGGATGGTGTTCTTAAGTTGAGTTGATGTTATAGGCATTGTTTTTTCTTATAATGCATTCATGCCTGTGTCTTTGAGAGCATTGGTCATATTTGTCCTTTGATTTTCATCTATTTGTTTACACTCTTCAGACCAAAAAACTAAAAGAGCACTACATGCCCATTGAATTTGATCCTACAAAAACCAGGGAGGAGAAAATACCCAAAATGGTTGAATGGTGAGTCTTCCTCATTTATTCACCCTCTTTATATTTAATAGTTGTTAAAATTTTGACCTATATATTTTGGCATTTTTCAAATAATTTGTTTTTTCCAGTCCATCTGCTTGGTTTATACGTCCAGCGAATTTAACCTGTCCTTCTCTAATGATTTGAGCAATGCTCCTTTTTATCCCAAGGTAATAATAATAATAATAATAAATGGTATTTATATAGCGCCCAACCCCGAATTATCAGGCTCTGGGCGCTTTACATCGTTAAAAAAGTACTAACTAAACTAATTGAACAATTCAAGTGATATTTAAATAAAATAACACACACACACACACACACACACACACGCACACATACTCAGTAACACTACATTTACCAACATCTTTAACCAACAAGAAAACACATAACAATTTAGGTATAACTTTGAAACAAGTGGTGCTTAAGTGAGCGTTTAAAGATTTCTATAGAACCCGCTTCACGTATATATTTCGGTAGGGTATTCCACACTTTTGGACCTAGGAAAAAGAAAGAGCGTTGGCCCGAAGCTTTATAATTTCTATGAGGGACAACAAGGATTGATTTATCGCTAGATGACCTTAAACTTCTACCTGGAGTGTATACGTTAAGAGATTGTGACAGATACGATGGAGCCTGCTCATTAAGGCATTTGTAACATAAAATGCAAAGGTACTCATTAATTCTTTGTTTTCTTTTCTTTCCATGAAAAAGGTACAAGTACATTCATTTTACTTCATAAGTATTACTATCTCATTTTGCTTTGTTTACGTTCCCCTCAGGTGGAGTAAAAACCACGCCCTGCTTGAGTCGTGCCACCTGACTAGACCTCAAATCTCTACTCTGGTGGCTGAGTCAAGAGCTCGCTTGAGGTCAGTTTTGATTCCCAGGGAGATTTGGATTTGAACCGAGCAATTGTTTCAAGCTATAACAAGAAACGAAAACTGATAAGAATAAATAGATAACAAAGTAAAGGTAAATATGTTTGGTTCAGTGTCAGTATTAACTACTATGTGACTCGCTGAAACAGGAGTTTTGGTATTCCTGCACTGTGTCAGTAATGTAAAATTGTCAGATGGTAGTCGTAGGACCCGTCCGCAATATAGCCTTGCTGCTGATGTTGGACGCTTAAACATCAACTCAAACCAATTACCTCAATATAGTCAAAAGGGAAAACAAAAATAGTTTTTAGTTAATTTCACATCTCAAATTAATGCTTCTTGTTAGTGTGGAAGACAATTATAGACATTAATAGTACCTAGTAATAGATGTAATCATGTAAAATGGATTTTTCTCTCTCAAAATTTCTCTTCATAAATATCCTTACTTTTTTTTTCACAGAGACGGGTGCAAGGAGCTTTTTCATGAACTTCACTCCCTGGAGATCCCACTGCTAATTTTTTCCGCAGGGATGGGAGATATCATCAGCGAAATCATCAAACAGCGAGCAGTGTTCTATCCTGAGAACATGAAAATTGTCGCAAACTTTCTGGAGTTTGACGAAGAGGTAGGATTTTCTTAATAACTTGTTGTTGTTGTTGCTTAAACTTTAGTAGACAGTCAAGGAAGAATTAATAATTCTTACAAAACAGTTATACCAACCAATCTTGTTTGTGTTTAAGGTTGCTTCTAATTTTGTTAGTTCTTACCATAATATCACGGCGAGTGAAATGCATATGTAACTGATAAATAACATGAAAAAAGTGGTCTGTTTCTCGCTAAAATCATTCAACTGAAATGCATAATAATGTAACTGATTATGGACAAATGAAAGTATAGTATATTATGTGATTTGGGGTGCACTATACAAGCATTATCCATAATATATATGTCATAACATATTCTGTGATTTGGGTGAAATACACAATTATATACTCTGACCTACCCATAAGAATATATATATGTGATAATACATAATTATGTTACTGATGATTGACAGGAGAAAGTAGTCGGTTTCTCGGGCGAAATCATCCACACTTTCAACAAGAACGAGAACGCTGTCCACTCGGGCGACTATTTCTCCAACATCCGGCACCGTGAGAACCTGCTGCTGCTCGGAGACACGTTGGGTGACCTTGGCATGGCCCAGGGTGCGGACAACATCGAGTGCATCCTCAAGATTGGCTTTCTCAACTTCAAGGTGAGACTTTTAGTTGAGTTGGTTGTTTAAGTCCAACATAAGCACTGTGTAGGCTATATGTAGACGGGCTTCAAGACAGGCGTCTCACAATTTTCTGTGCTGCCACATACGAGACAAGGCGGGAAGATCTGGACTCGTGTCTCCGCCAACCAGTGGTGACGAAATCGGACAAATAAATATGTGACTGATCATGAAATTCGAATCACGTACTTACTGATCTGGAGACTAACGCTCTTCCACTTGAGCCAATTCGTAGCCCCAAGTAATAACAGCACGGTTATGCATCTGTGTCTCACACTAGTCTCTTCGATTCTTTTCTGATCTGCTCTGTTTCTCAGTTTACTGAACATTCGTTTCCACATGTTGTTTGGTTTATGCTCTGTTGTTTTTCTTTAGCAGCTACTTTGGTGGGCTGCATCAAGAGTTTGATAACCCACAGAGTAAATTTCAAAGAATTTAGTGCCTATAGAAAAAAACAAAAAACAAAATGCATACTTTCTACATAATGGGGATGGGATATACTGTGGAATCTCTGTAATAAAAACCTCTTGGGGACAGGCTATACGTTTATATTAAACAGTGACAAAAAGGCAGTAATTGGGGCCTCGGAAATAATATATTTAAAACTAGAGACTATCTTAAACAGGGTTTATCTTAAGCTGAACCTAGAAAAAACTTATTCTCAAACCTGCACTTTATACAGTGTTTTCATGTTTTAAATGGCTGATGAGGGATTCTTGGGGAGATGTTAATCTGTATCCCATATATGTTTGTTCTATATACCTTTGCTTTAGTGGCCTGCATAGTTGTATACTGAAACTTCTTATTGAAAAGTATCGATGCTCTAAGCCATAGGAGTTCCTTTGATTCTTTGTGAGGAAATCTCCTTTGAGTGGACCTGGGCTGTAAACTGTTTAAGACTTAAGGGGGTTTAAGTGACATGACATGTTTGTTAGAAGTGTGTGAAGGTGAAAAAAAAACCCAACAACAAAACCATTGGAAGTACTCAACAATACTATACCTTGTAATTAAAGAGATTATTGGCCTAGTCGATAAACAAAAACTACCAATAATAATTTGTTTTGATGTTTTTACTTGTTTTATTTTTTCAGTTACCAACAATCTTTATCTATTTGTTTTAATGTTCGATATGTTTTTTTCTTTTCCTATAGGTGAAAGAAAACTTGGATGTTTACATGCAACATTTTGACATTGTCATCATAGAGGACGAAAGTTTGGCGGTGGTTAATGGACTGGTGAGGGCTATATTGGGACATCCAGCACCGCAAGACTAGCCTTACAGTGTTAGCATTAAATGAGAAGTTGTTTTGTTTTATGGTTTATGGTAAAGTGTTTTCTTTGTGATAAGATGCTTTTGCCAATAGATTTTTTCAATGAGTATGCAAAATCAAAATTCACTGGTTTTTTTTTTCAATTTATTTTTTATTTTTTTATTTTGATGAGATATTTATTGCTCAGGAATGAATGGTGTTTTGGTAGGATGCTCCCTGTGCCTTATGAAATGTATGGAGTTAAATACAGAAAGAACTGAAAATCGTTGAAATCAGCACCATATTTTTGTGGTCATGGCTCTTACTGTCTCAGGGTCTAGGGAAAAAATGTTTTCATTGAAAATGATATCACTTTTAGTTTGTTCTTTGCTTTATATGTGCACATTATTTTTGTTTGTTAATTTACTATCCTTATCGTACTGAAGAAAAAAAATTGTAGGAATAATTTTTGAATAATTTGTAGATACTTAAAAATATTTTT